>PVIU01000125.1:0-245501 GCA_004026605.1 Ondatra zibethicus
CGGTCCCAAAGGCAGGCCTACTGAGGGTTGCCCGCTCCTCTCTGCTCGGCTCCCGGGCGCTTACACCTTTTCCCCCCTTCACAGCTGACTGAGATTAGCACAGCAGTACTCTGTGAGCATAATCCGGTGAAACTGGCTTGTAAACATTTAGGTTGATGCTCATGGATTACTGCTGCTGCTAATCTCAGTCAGCTATGGAGGAGATTTTTCTTTTAATTCCAAATGTATGTGGTTGCTGCAGATAACCCCAGCTGGTCAAACTCGTGAGAATAAAACCTGTTGCTGTGCTGCGGGAGCCCAGTGCTTGCCCAAACATGAAGGAGAATAGTGAGACAACTCTAGGGTCTTCCAAGACTCAGTGAACAGCACCAATGACCTCTCCAGCCATGGAGCAGCAAGTCTATGCTGGCAGATAGCACCACAAAAGCCAGAAGGCAAAAAAGTGTCCAGCTTAGTCTCAGTCTGACTTCCCTGTGTCCTACAACCGAGGGCAGAGGCTGCAGCAGTAGGTGCTTACCACCTAGTGATAGTATGCCATCAACACCTGTAGCAATAGCCCATATGGTGTGGGGCCTCGGCAACTTCCCTATACCAGCAAATTATATAGGAAGGTAGCCCATCCCTTATACTAGATCTTCAGACTTCACAATTCCTAGAAGTTCCTTTCCCACTCATACCAGTGTCTTCTTCTTTCAGACTCCTTGGGTCTTGTTTGTAATGTCTTCACTGATGTTTTCCCAAAGCTATAAGACCCTCGCCAGTTAGCAATATATAACGAAACCTGTTTTCCGAATGTGGTCAGGAACTCTGAAGGTCTATCACTTTCCACTCTAAGCAAGTTTCAATTAATCTTTACTGCCTAAGAGAAACAAAACAAAACAAAAGTTAAGTAGTGCCAAAAGAGCAGGAAAATATTATAATATGTTTGTCAATTGTTTACTTAAAATGTTGGCTTCAACAGCATGGGTGAGAGACACTGCCCTATACAGTTCTCTAAAATCAGAGCCAATCTCTATCAGATACCCCGCCTTCTTCTCTTGGGAGACCATTACTGCCATTGGGTTTACTGCAATCTTCCTACCCTTGGGGCCCCCATTGTCTCAGTCGGGCAAGCTTGTACTGCTTGGCACAGTTCAGGCCACAGTTCAGGGAGAACAAGGTCATAATTTAGCCTGCTGTGACTGGCACTGGCTCCAGCTCAGCAACGTGGTCCTTGCCTTCTCATCAGCCATAATTAGGTACCGGAAGGACATCCAGCTATGCAAGCAGTGTACCTCCCCAGCAACTCCACGCAGAGTAGAGACTTGTACAGCACAGTCTGGGAGGATAAATGCTGGCATCTTCAACAAGTGTGATCTTTTTCACTGGACTGGCTCATCACTTGTGTCTTCCATGAACTGTTGCTCAGACTTGTCAAGGCTTCTAAGTTTCCTAGCACAGAGTCAGGCCTTCTCTTAATATCTTCCTTAGGAACTGCCTTAACGCAAATCTTGACACATTTGCCTTTGAGTCACTTTAACACACCCCGTTTTGTGCTTTGTCTTTCTCTAATCTCTTTCTGGTAGCTTTAGTATTTTATGAGTATGGTTTCCATGTCAGTCGACATCATTCCCATCACCCAGAGCCTTGTCCACATTGTTATTACTTAGCCTTCTGTTGATGCGAGAAAACGCCATGAGCAAGATCAACTCATCAAAGAAAGTGTTTATTTTGGCTTACAAAACCAGGGGGATAGGCATCTATTACAGCCAGGAGGCATGGCAGCACAGAGCAGGAATGGTAGTAGGAACAGAAAACTTAAAGATACCATCCCGTATCAACCTCAGCTAGGAAGCAAAGGGTAAACAAGAAGTGAAGCCAGGCTACCAGCTCTCAACGCCCACCCCAAATCAGATAGGGTACCAGTGACAGACCAAAGCTATAATCTCACTCTACTCTTGTTTGGTGATCCAGTGAGTTTATTGGAATTTCTATACAGAAGCATGGTGACTCAAAGGCAGTTGCAGTACCAGAACTTCACCCCCATCCCCAGCATAGTTAGTGCCTTGCAACACCAGAACCCCACCCTGTCATGATTGATGCTTCTCAATATCAGAATACCCCCTGCCCTGCTTAATTGATGCCTCACAACACTAGGAGCCCATCCTGTATTGATGCCTTCCTACAATAGAACCTCATCCTGTAATGATGCTTCACAATACTAGAAACCCATCCTGTATTTATACCTCACAATACTAGAACCCCATCTTGTATAGGTACCTCACAATACTAAAACCCCATCTTGTATTGGTTCCTCACAATACTAGAACACCATCCTGTATTGTTACCTCACAATACTAGAACCCCATCCTGTATTGGTTCCTTCCAACACTAGAACCCCATCCTGTATTGTTACCTCACAGTAATAGAACCCAATCCTGTATTGGTACCTCACAATCCTGTATTAGAACCTCATCCTGTATTGGTTCCTCACAATATTGAACCTCATCCTGTATTGGTTCCTCACAACATTGATCCGCATCTTGTATTGATGCCTCCCACCACTAACGCCCCACTCTTGCATGGTTGATCCCTCACAGAAGCTCCATTGCTGCAGCTCACTACCCAACTCTCAGGCAGAGGCAGACTCCTTTCTTCCAGTCGTTTGCTTGCTGTTGTTATGACCTTCTGGCCGGTGAGTCTTGGAGCCTTCTGAGTTTCCTGTTCCTTGCGAGTTTTCTTAGACCCCTGGGCTTTGAAGCCCCATTTGTCTCTCAGGAGGACATGCTTCAGCTTAGAGGAAACACCTCCACAACAATTTCCAAACAGAAATATTCTAATGGTACATATACATATACAATGGAACATTATTCAAGTGGAAAGAAGAATGAAACCATGAAATTTGCAGCTAAGTTGGCTGGACATAGAAAAGATGATATTGAGTGAGGTAACCCCATACCTCACTTCTTTTGAGGGTCATGTTGAAATCATGACTGACACCTGTTACTCAATCTGCATCCTTCTTTATCAAAACTGATACAGCATGGTGCCAATACTCTATGAGGCCCTAGGACCCTTCAAATTCCCTTCTTGGAAATGCATGGAGTTTGGAGCCCCAACCTGCTAAGTTATTCTTTTCCTGCACATTTGTTCCACAACCTTGAAACTTGGCTTCCTTTTGCCTATTTTTTTTTCAAACAGCCTACTTTCAACAAAGGGAACACATCTGCAAGGAGTCCAGACAATGTCTCTTCCACAGTAAGGATGCCTGTCATTGCTTTCCAAATGTCGTTTTCTGAAAAACAGGAGGAAGTCAGTGAGTCTCTGCGCCTGCTTTCCTGTGTTCATCACAGGCATGGAGATGAATAAGTTGGCAAGCAGGAAATGCCAGTGGAAGCTGACATTTAAGGAAACACCGCACACAGTCAGATCCAGCTCAAATCATCTTAGTCTTGTGAGCTAAGTGTGTGGAGTCTTCAGCAACAGGGGAGGACTCTCAAGCCCAGAGTAGTAACCAAGGCCAACATCAAGAACCTATGGTGTTTCAAGAGTCAGTCGGACTACCATGTCCAGTTATTTGAAAGAAGGCTTCTTATGTCTGGGTTGTTAGTCTATGGCTTTTGTAGGGAACGTTGCCAACCCAAATGTCTTGACTTATTTTAAGATGTGTGTGTGTGTGCGTGTGTGTGTGTACATACATTTACATGCATTATGTATAATTATAGGTAAAATAATATGATTTACGTAAAAATAATATGAGTCCTTGAGGCTTTATCAAATAGCCCTGGTGTTATTTGTTCCTCGTTCCCCCTTCTTTATTGACCTTCCTCCCACCACTCTGGTTCCAGGCCTATCCCTGTTTCTCTGTTTTCCACTTCATAACACCTGCCTTTATATCTTGCTCTTCCCCCATCAAGACCACTTGCCCCCGGCCTATATTATTACCTCTGTATTTTGATTGTGAGCGTAGCCTTTGAACGGCTGAGCCAGTCCGTGTTATTACTTCTTAAATGTTGTTTTTTAAAAACATGAGGAAGATGGTGTCATTTTTATTTTCCTGGTTTCTGTGGTTACTCCATGGTACATACTCACAAGTGAAGATTTGGAGCCTGGACCTGCATGTGAGAGAGAACACACAGCATTTACCTTCCTTGGTCAAAGTTTCCTAGTTCAACGTAGTGCATTCTAGGTCCATTCGTTCACCTGGAAATTACATAGGTTTACTTTTCTTTACAGGTGGCTAACAGTCCATTGCGTATATTACCACATTTTCATTATCCATTCATCTGCTGAACGATATTTAGAATGTTTTCATTTCTTAGCTATAGAGCAGTTCTGAACATTGCTGAGCAAGTATCTTTGGGGCAAAAATGTAAGTCCTTTGGGCACATGCCAAGAATTGGTACAACTGGATCATATGGTAGATTTATTTTTAGTTTTTTGAAGATTCTTCATACTGGTTCCCATAGTGGGTGCACAAATCCACATTCCCACCAACTCTGTGTTTGCCCACAACCTCCCCAGCATTTGTTATCAGTTGTTTGGATCTTAGCCGTTCTGACTGGGGTGAGATGAAATCTCTAGTTGTTTTAATTTGCATTTCCCTGATTGCTAAGGATCAGCAACACTTTTTGATGTATTTCTCAACCTTTTTTTTATTATTCTATTGAGCACTCTGTGTCTAGATACCGATCCCATTTATAATTAAGTCATTTGTTTCCTCGACTCTTTGATAATTTAGTTATTTGCATATTCTGGATATTAATCTTACGTCAGAGGTATAGCTAGCAAAGATTCTCTCCTCCTTCCTGCAATCCAGCGTCCATGGTATTCGAAAATACTATGCAAGCTGCCAATGGAAGGAAACAATTAAACTGCAACATCCATCTATGAACCCCAGTCATCACCATCAAGGAAAGATATCTATACACGTGAAATAAGTGACACTTGCAAGTCGGTGGCAACCAACAGCTGCCTAATCCCACTTAAGTCCTGCTTAGCAGGAGAGAAATAATGCCTAGCCCTGCAAGGCTTGCCGTCTTCCCAGGACTAGTGAGGTCATGGATATTGGCAAAGGGTCTCCTACCGCTGCTTACTAGACCACCATCATTCCTTCTTACATTCTCAGTTGTATCCTTACACCCACAAATAAGTGCAGCTGCCTCCCCTCATCAAAGAAGCCTCTCTCTAAAGCAAACAGAGGCTGTTGCAGAAAACCACAAGGGACACAATGCAGAGACCAAAGAATCTTGAGAAACCCAACCCCAATGAGTACATCTACATCACAGCTCCAGCCTCTATGGCTCAGGTTAACATCCAGGAAGAGGAGTCGTCAAGACTGCAAGAGCCAGAACACTGGGAAGTCTGCTTTGGAACAGGCTCTCTTAGAAATGGCTGCATAAACAGAACAGTGGCAATATGGATGGACATACTAACAGCGAAGGGGGAAATTTTTACAGTCACACCACTAAACAAAGAAACAAGGAAAACCAAGTAACTAGTGGGACAAGGAGAATTAACATCTCCAAGGATGATGGTCCTTATTGGACGTCCAAGGCAGGTGGGTCATCACTGAAACCATATACACACATGCAACAGAAAAAGACACAGTAGGTTATATTCGTATACACATACACAAACATACATACACACCCTCACACACACACACGCACACAATACAAAGAAAAAAAGAAGCTATCAGCTTGAGAATGGGCACCATTGAAGGAGTTGGAGAGAGTACCTGAAAGGGGATAGAGAATGGAAAGTCAAGAGGGAAACAATATATACATGTGCATAATACCAGTGCTTGGGAGGCTGAGAAAGGATAATCCAAAGCTTTAGTAAGGTCCTCTTAAATCTAAAAAACAACAACAAGGAAAAAATTCTGTATCTATCCAGTTGTAGGAAAATGGAGTAGCCTAGTGTATCAAAACAGAAATCTTTTAAACTATTCTAATCCATCCACACAACGGGAAGGAGGAAATGTGGCTCAAGACTTAGGAGAAAGGCCTAGTGCAGACTGTAAAGTTTCACCCTCAGCAGACTTTAGTGAGCTATCTACCCCATGGGCGGTATCAGTAGATGGAGGGATAAAGACTCTCCCTATTGGACAGTGATAACCCTTATATATTTACATCACTAGTGAGTACATAAAGAGCCTGGGCATCTTGGCCAGTGCAGTGATATGGGACATTTCTTTTCCTCCCATTGAAGTAGTGTTCAAAAACGATTGATATAGGGATCCCTCATCTAAATTACCCTTGATTTCTGACAGTGTCCAGTGATCATGATCGTTCCATGCCACTATCCTTGAGACGCCTATTGGGAAATGCTAGGCAATACAGCTGCCATCATCAAGGACCTACTGAGAAACTGAGCTGCCGTCGTTATCAATGATGCCCTCTTTCCTTCAATGCCGGTGAGTGCTCAGGAAGAATGATGGTTCTAAAATAGGGTTAAATGGATGAAAGCATCACAGATTTTGTGTGTGCTTTGAATGTCAAGACATATGAGAACACACAGACTACAAGTAGGCTATACCCCCATCTAACCCTCACCAAAACCAGTGGTGGCAATTGTTCTCCCTTCCCCTTTTCACCGCTGTGTGTTTTCTTCCCTTTCTTGAATGTGATCTCTCCTCAGTTACCCCTTCCTAATCTTCCAACTCTGGAAATTCCAAATGAAACATGGGCCTCTAAAGATTCAAAGCTAACATGTACAAATAAGAGAAAATCTGTGATGTTTGTCTTTTTGGGTCTAGGTTAACTCACTCAGAATGATTGTTTTCAGTTCCATCCATTTGCTTTTGAAATTTATAATTTCATTTTTCTTAATAGCTAGATTATGTTCCATTGTATAAATGTCCCATGTTATTTACTATCTATTCATGCATTGGTGTACATGTTTCTGTTTCCTGGCTATTGTGAAGAGAGCCGCAATGAGCATGGCTGAGCAAATATCTCTATAGTAGAATGCAGACTTTTCGGAGGTTGGCTCCCAAGAGTAGAGTAGCTGAATCATGTGGTAGATGTATTTCTATCCTTTTAAGGAACCGCCACACCAATTTCTATAGTGCCGGAACTAGCAGACTGACTTGAGAAATGACTACTGCAGGCACATTATACAACAGAAACACATACATACTTATTTATTTATTTATTTATTTATTTATTTATTTATTTATTTATTTATTTATTTATTTTTCCATTGAAATATTTCCACTTCCTTCCCTCCTCCCATTCCCCTCCTGCTCCCCCACTCACCCTCCTCCCTCCCCTTCTAGTCTTAAGAGAGGGCAGGGTACCCTGCCCTGTGGGAAGTCCAAGGCCCTCCCCCCTCCATCCAGGCTTAGGAAGGTGTGCATCCAAACAGACTAGGGTCCCCAAAAGCCAATACATGCAGTAGAAACAAGTCCCAGTGCCATTAGCAATGGCTTCTCAGTCAGCCCCCATAAAGAACTCAAGAAACTAGACATTAAAATTCTAAACAACCCAATTAAAAAATGGGGTAATGATCTGAACAGAGAATTCTCAACAGAAGAAGTTCAAATGGCCAAAAGATACTTAAGGTCATGTTCAACTTCCTTAGTGATCAGGGAAATGCATATCAAAACAACTTTGAGATAACATCTTACTCCTGTCAGAATGGCTAAAATCAAAAACACCAATGATAACCTATGCTGGAGAGGATGTGGAGTAAGGGGAACACTCATACATTGCCAGTGGGAATGCAAACTTGTGCAACCACTTTGGAAATCAGTGTGGCAGTTTCTCAGGAAATTGGGAGTCAACCTACCTCAAGATCCAGCAATACCACTCTTGGGAATATACCCAAGAGATGCCCAATCATACTACAAAAGCATTTGTTCAACTATGTTCATAGCAGCATTATTTGTAATAGCCAGAACCTGGAAACAACCTAGATGCCCATCAATGGAAGAATGGATAAAGAAAGTGTGGAACATATACACATTAGAGTACTACTCAGTGGTAAAAAACAATGATATATTTATTTTTTTAAAAAAGAGTTTAAGTGGGTTTTTCCTATTACAGGTGACAATACCCCTATTAGACTCCACAAGCTAGCAAATAAAAATCCCACTGCCAAGAATGGGTTACTTCTATTACAGTCCTATAGGGCTCCAAATGTTACAGGTTTTGGGTCTTGGTTACCCTCTAAAACATGATGTGAGACCCTCATGCTGAACACAACACATATTTGAGTGACAGAGCATGGGGAAATCGAGCTGGTATTGAACTGGAGGCTTCATCCTTACTTCACAGCTTTTAAAATGAGGGAAGGTGCTATGTAATCTTCAGTCTTACCCAGCTGTGAACCCATGTGAGTCACAGTAATGACCAGCTTGAGAAGATATCCCCACTAGTTCAATAGTGGAAGGGACATTATGGGAATAACCCACAGCTTTCTGATTAGACTTAAGGCCCACTCCACAAGATGCACCCTATACCCTGCCCCGTTATCAGAGCCAGGAATCTTTGGTTAGAGAGGTGGTAGGTCCTAGGGAATAGCCCACTACTAATATTCTCCTAAAGGAATATACTATGAAACCAACTCCTAAAGACTTACTGCTATACCCAAAAATGAGTGCTTCTCTCAGCCATCATCAGAAAGGCTTCTTTTCGCACTAGCTGGTGATTGACACAGAAACCCACAACTGGTCAAGGTGCAGCGAGTGGAAGCCTGTTCTGCCCTAGCTGGACATCTATAGTACAACCCTTCCCCCAAGGGCTCAGCGATAACAACAGCAATAGAAAGACTTGAGAAGCCCAGGTTGCGGGTGACAACAAGAAAACAGTGTTTTCTGAACATAACAAGGAAGTTGCACATGTGAACCTACAGCAGTGTGTGACCGCATACATTCAAACTTGCACAAGCTCCAGGCACACAAAAATCTTAGCATCGATGGGGGGAGTGATCACAAAGACCCAATCCTAACCGAGGAACTATTAGCAATGAATAGTTTCTGGAAAAGGAAGTTGTGTTTTTCAATTGGGTGCCCGAGGTGGGTGGAATGCAGTTCATTAGACAGCCACACACCCAAGATTATATAGCTAGCACTAATTGGACTGGGTGGGGTCTTCTTCTCTAAATGAAGACACTAGTTTGGGTGAATAGTGAATGTGAGTGGATCTAGAAGACACTGAGGTGATCAAGATCATGATACAATGCATCAAATTCTCAATGAATTAATTAGAATGTGAATTTAAAGAAACACTGTGGTCAAGATTCTGAAAGACAAAGAGAACAAATCTCTAAGAGTGGCAGAGAAATACTGTATTGTGAGGAGACACTAACTGGTATGACAGCTGACTTCACAGGAGAAACTAGGAGACTGACAAAGGGTTCATGTATTTCTCTCTTAAGAAAAAGCCAATCTATATTTTTAAATTTACCAAGAGAGGACAGATTACCAAAATAATCCTTACCCCAAAGCCATTAAAAATTAAGTGATGTTTGTCATGTTATTTCAGTTTAAGTCCCCACTTTGTGCCATGGTGTCCAACTCTATTAGAACAGGGTGATGCAATGTCTGGATGCTTAGATAAAATCCGGGGGATGCGCTCCTCGAGTCATGAGAGGCAAGCACGGTAATAATGCACCAGCATAACCCCAGGGCCTTTCCCATGGCAGTTTCCTTCCTAATTCCTGTATCTATACCGTATGAGTTCAAGCTTCATCATGTCCAGAGGCTGGAAAGACTTCGAGATCCACATCACAGAGGTCAGTATCAGTTATGACTTAGATGTCTACTGCCATCCTGAGTCAGTTTAAGTAAATGAAACCAACTTCAATTGTTCTGTGTCTACTGGCTAAAGTGTTAGTACACCTAACAGTCCATTCCACCCTCCCAGTATACTGCATCAACAGTGAGGTTTCTCAGTGGTGTCTGGATACTTTAATTCTGAGGACTCTTTTTTTAAACATACTCGCTTTGTGTTATTCATGAACTTTGGGCGTATGCGTCTGATGCGTTGAAGCCATAATACAGCAAATCCACTTTGCTGCAATCTGTTAGTTTTTCTAGGTTTCTAATTCTTTCTCTGCCACAAAGTACGCTTGGAAATTGATATTAAATCTCCTGTGAATGCTTCAAGAAGGAAATAAAAAGCAAACCTTTGAGACTTTATAATATTAAATACATAGGCTTGGTTAAAACAGCCTCCTCCCAACATATACGCACACACACACAGAAGACCAGGTATCGTTCAACATCTCCAAAATGATCTGTGGCTTTTTATTTCAATGTAACAACATTTTACTGCAAGGTTTGCATGTCTATTTTCTTCTTACAATTCTTTCACAGTGCCTGCATGGCGTCATTTAGAACTGGTTACTATATTTAGCACAAATTTAATTGAAAAAGTGTGCATAAGTACAAACAAGGAGACTTGGAATGAAATTACTGAGATTGATTTCCATAATTAGGCACATCAAAGATTCTACTCAAATGACAACAGAAAACATCTTTGAATTTTGATGATTCTGGGTTTCTGGCATCCAATATAGGTCCAGAGTCTGGAAATAATAACCTCAGGTTTGGGAAATTCTTGGACAGAGTCTGAGCATACACTTTGTTATCAAGGCCATGGTCTACAAACAACTGATTCTGGGCAATCTAATTCAATAACGCATTCTGTTGGCTTTGGCAGGTGGAGCCAGCACAATGATTTCCATCTACCGGCGAGGGAGGGAGACCCAAAAACCTGCCCTCACTACTCTGCCCATGCTGCCATTACTCATCTTCAGTGCGTAGTGTGCCCTGGACTCCTTCAACAGCTGCTTCTACATCATCAGATCAAAGACAAGGCTGTAATGGTTATTATATCAACTGGAGATATAATAGTGAGCTGATGCACAGCCTTGAGCCACATCTTCAGAGGCTGTGACTCACTGGGTCTGAATAGGGCCCAGAAGCCTGGAATTTGAGAAGCCCTCCTGGGCTTCATCGTGAACCACTCTTCGACATGCTTTAACCAAAGTCTTCTTTTCCTCATAGATTCTCTAAGATGAGCGTCCAACCATTTTGAAATGGATAATATGGACTAGGAAATTAGACATACATCTCAGTTTGGCCTTATTAACCTTGGGAAAATAACTTGTGGTCTTGAATATTATGATAGTCCTCTCATTCTGTTGCAATTGCTATTGTCTTTATCTACTCCTCACTGGCCATTGTCTGTCTGGTAACTCATCCATGGCTCTCATAAAACTCCATATGTGTGGCAGGATAAGGCTTTACATGTGACTGTGTGCACTATTGTGTTGAGTGTACCTAATGCAAGTAAAGGGGATGTTTTCTCCATTTTTGTATCTTGAAATATCACTATTGTTTCCTTTGCTTTCTCTTTTGTGTCCCCCTTTCCCACTTCCCTTTATCCTTCCTGTCATTAGGGTTGTCTAGGGCATTGACAAGTACATTCCCCAGCATGAATGAAGAACTTAGTGACTAGGACAGACAAGGACAGATGGTGAAGAGTAAAGCAACAGAATTATGCCTTCGGTATGGGAGAGATCTAAGGCTAGAAGTCTGTGCCACTGGCTTGTGTATTTTATAGGGCTCCTGGGTCCCCCCCTTTCTCCTGGCAATCATTCTTTGATATCCCCGTCCATTTCTTCCATAATGGTGTCTTCTGGGATCAAAACGCCACCATCTCAGGGAGTTCCCTTCACTTTCCCTGCGAACCTATATTAGTGTAAGCTCCTTCCAGTGTCCCCTCTCAGAGATTCTCATTGACTACTGGCAGATAGACTGATGCCTGCACTAGCTACTTAATGTCGAGAGAGATGCCAATGAAATGGGGTGGGGGGAGGATTTTCCTACCTATGAGGTAGGCTTCTGGATTAATTCATGTGGGGGCTGTGCAGTACAATTCTTGTCTGAAACTCTGTCTGCAAGATCTATAGGCTTATGGAAGCTACCAGGGTGAAGAGAGGCATGCTAGAAGTCATTGCGGGGAGACGAATCCATCCCAGAGTGGAGTGATGACCCCCACACAGTAAACATCTAATCAGGGAGGATTGTGAGCTGAGCAAAAGTATACTATTCATCTAGGATTTAGATGACTATTTTGTAAAGAGCAGTCTGAAGTTCTATAGCCTCCCACAAGAATAGGAATCTTCTTTTGGAGAGGTCCTGGCTGGGTTCTCTTCAGATGGAGACTAAAGTGTTACTTTCTCCCCTGGTCTGATGGATCCAGGAATCCAGGATGGCCACATTAACTGCGCAGGTATGGATAAAATAAATGCACAGAGACCCTCCCAGCTTGGATTCAGAGAAAGCACCCGTTGATGACCTTCACAAGAATTAGGTCGCCAGGACATAGTGTGAAAGCCTCCATATCCAAAAGAACTTGGAACTTGGCTGGCCAAGTTGGGTGATCTGTGCCACCAGATGATTCGTTTCACAGTCATGTAAAAAATCCCTTGACAGTAAAGGCCTGCCACACAAGACTTTGAAAGGAGTAAGTCCTGGATGTCCCGGATACTCCTTAAGGGCATCAGGTCTATGGGTAGCAACTTTGTCCCAGGGATTTGAGTTCCTTGCATTCATTTAGTGAGATACCTTTTTAGTAACCCCTATATCCTTTTGGAGGTCTCAGACACAATGGGGATACATTTTTTTTTCTTTTTTTCTTTCTTTCTTTTTTTTTTTTTTTTGGTTTTTTGAGACAGGGTTTCTCTGTAGCTTTGGAGCCTGTCCTGGAACTAGCTCTTGTAGCCCAGGCTGGCCTTGAAATCACAGAGATGCGCCTGCCTCTGCCTCCAGAGTGCTGGGATTAAAGGTGTGGGCCACCACCGCCTTGCTTTCTTTTCTTTTTTTTTGTTTTCTTTTCTTGGGGGGGGTGTAAAATTGTATCCTGAAGGCCTAGGAGACTTTTGAGATGACATCTGTCTTCAAGGCTGGACTGTTGTCACTTTGTGTGCGCTTAGGTATCCCAAACCTAGGAATTACTTTATTTAAAGGAGTTTTTATTGCCTCCTTTGTCTTTTTTTCCATTTGGCAAAGAAAGGTTTCAACTAGCTAATGGAAAGGTCTACCTTTACAAGTGAAAGATAGATGCCCCCAGCCCCAGCAGGCGAGTGGAATCTGTCAAAACCTCTCCTGGATGCTTCCCTTCATCCGCACCCACAGGGAAACACAATACTGTTCTGGGGGTTAGTCTTTTGACATGCTTCACATCGCTGAACGATTTGAGTGATGGAATCCTGCATTTCCTTTCTCAGAAACATTCTTTTACTGAGTTGAATAGATTTTTCCTCCCCCAGATGATATAATTGATAGAAAGATTTTAGGAAATCCTATTGTAAGGATGCAGGCAGCCGTAAACGGTTACTAGGAGCAGCTCCCCGTCCACTGTGGTCTGGAATACAGCTGTCCTTTGGGGCCTCCTCTATTTCAGGGGTAGTATGTAAAGGTCTCACAGCAGGTAAGAGGGAGTCTTCTCATCGAAGAGGGAACAGCCCCTCAGTTCTCAGTTGCCTTCGCAATGTCAGCTGCTATGTGTTACCCTAGGTTACTGGGTCCTCTCCCTGTTGCTGTCCCAGGTAATGAGGAGCTGCCACATTTTGTGGGAGCAGAAATTCTTCTTCTTCTTCTTCTTCTTCTTCTTCTTCTTCTTCTTCTTCTTCTTCTTCTTCTTCTTCTTCTTCTTCTTCTTCTTCTTCTTCTTCTTCTTCTTCTATAATTTCTATAATTTCCTTGGAATGTTTTTTGTGGGCCCCAAAGGTGTTAGCAAACTCCCTTCCTTCCGGAGGGCTGCCTGTGCCTGCCGTACCAGACACGCATATTTGGACTCACATAGAGATGCCCCGTTCCTCACTCAGGATCAAAACCTGAGTCTGAAGTAGCAGCTCTCCAGAGCTGTTGGTTAGACACTAGTATTAACTTCGACTGGATTACTCTCAAGAGTTTCATATCCTTTTACAGCATCGTATCCTGCCTTGTGGATTCCACCCTGAGTCCATGAACTTCCATCTGTAAACAACTGGAGGATGTCTTTAAGACTGGGTCTCAAGGCACAGGTTTGCCACCATAGGTCTTGGCATAAATTCTCAACTTTCCTCATCTGGTGCGTAAGTACAAGGTTAAGAATAGGACAGGTGACAGCTGTCACTTCAGGTCTCTCTGTTTGGAGCCTGATGTTTTATCATTCTACTGACAGCCTTTAGTGTTCTTTAGACTTATGTATGTCTGTAATATCCCAGGGAGTGTTATGGTGAAGAGATTTACCAGGGTTCATTTATGGATCTTTGCAATCAAGATCTCCATGTCTGCACTTGCCCTCAGGAATCCTGGCTACCTCTTTACCACCAGGTATAACTCCTCGCTAAGGCATCTCACTGACTGCAACACTGGGTCCTATTGAACTAGTCAGAATCCCCAAGACAATCTCCTTTCCTCCATGACATATAGAGAATATCACAGAGTAGGTCTCCAGGAAGCATGTCCTTGAATTGTTAGAGGGAACTATCAGCCTTAGAGTCCCATGTTAAGGGGATGAAGGATATGTTGATGTCTCACTAAGGAGGTGATAAAGAGACCTGGTCAGGTCTGAGAACTCAGGAATCCAAATTCTGCAGAAGACTACAACCCAAGGAAAGCTCTCGATTGGAGAACCCTCTGAGGCAGGGAGGGCGGCTTAGCTCAAAGTAGCCTGAGTCTAATTAGAACACAGGCTACTCCTTTCTCATTTCAATATCATCCCCAAGAATGTGACTCAAGGCTGACATAGTTGGGCTTTTTTGAGACAAACCTTATATCCTCTTATTGCTAGAGATTTGAGGAAAGACTCAGTTCCCTCAATAAGTCTATCCTTAGAAGCCCCACAAAACAGCTCAGCTACATGTTGGAACAAGTTTGCATGGGCCCTTGACCAGTCCTTGAGGTCCTGGGCCAAGACCCGTGCAAATAAATGGAAGATGTCCTTAAATTCTAGGGAAAAAATGCTTGGAGTTACTTGTCTGCCTTACAAATGGGATCCCCCAAGGTAAATCAAGGATGACTATTCAGGTGCAAAGGGATACAGAAGGTGGCATCTTATTAACTTTTTTACTGTTTTATCGAGCTATATATTTTTATTCACTCCCCCCCCTTCTCCCTCCTACCCTTCTGCCCTCTCCCATGATCCCCACGCTCCCAATTTACTCAGGAAATCTTGTCTTTTTCTACTTCCCATGTAGACTAGATCCACATATGTCTCTGTTAGGGTCCTCATTGTTGTCTAGATTCTCTGGGCTTGTGAATTGTGGGATGGTTTCTCTTTACAATGTCTAAAAACGACTTATGAATGAGTACATATTATCTAGGATCTTTGTCTTTCTGGGTCTGGGTTACCTCACTCAATATGATGTTTTCTAGAACCAACCATTTGCCTGCAAATTTCAAGATGTCATTATTATTTCCACGGTGTAGTGCCCTGTTGTGTAAATGTACCACATTTTCCTTATCCAGTCTTCAGTCGAGGGGCATTTAGGCTGTTTCCAGGTTCTAGCTATGACAAACAATGCTGCTATGAACATAGTTGAGCACACATGTCCTTGTGGTATGTTTGACCATCCTTTGGGTATATACCCAAAAGTGGCATTACTGGGTCTTGAGAAAGGTTGTTTCCTAATTTTCTGAGAAATTGCCGCACTGACATCCAAAGGGGCTGCACCAGTTTGCATTCCCACCAGCAATGCAATAGTGTTCCCTTTATCCCACAACCTCTCCAGCATAAGTTGTCATCAGTGTTTTTGATCTTAGCCATTCTTACAGATGTAAGAGGGAGTCTCAGAGTTGTTTTGATTTGCATTTCTCTGATGGATAAGAATGTTGAATATTTCCTTAAGTGTCTTTCAGCCATTTTAGATTCCTCTGTTGAGAATTCTCTGTTTGAGTCTGTACTCCATTTTTTAATTGGATTATTTGTTCTAATATCATATGTACTCACTCACAAGTGACGTTTAGACATAAAGCAAAGAAAAACTAGCCTACAGTTCACAATTCCAGAGAACCTAGACAACAATGAGGACCCTAAGAGAGACATACATGGATCTAATCTACATGGGAATTATAAAAAGACAAGATCTCCTGAGTAAATTGGAAGCATGATGACCATGGGAGAGGGTAGAAGGGGAGAGGGGAAGGGAGAAGAGCAGACAAAAATGTTTAGCTCAATAAAATCAATTTTAAAAAGGAAAAAAAAGAAATACAAAAGATAATATACTTTCTCTCCTAGTGACCCCAGAGATTACTGACATCCCAGAATGGATCACTCAAATGGACAAATGGATTCCTGTGGGTACTTAGGCCTGTGAGTCTTAGCTCTGGGCATGTGGCAGTCATTACTAGTCCCTTCTGCCCTTCTAGTTACCCACTGTTTTCCACCAAGGTCAAGGTCAGGTCTAAGATGAGCATTATGTACCAACAGGCCTTGCTGTAAAGACTGTTTAGAGGTTGGAAAGCCATACATATTGGTCAAGAGTCTCAGTGAAACTACCTAATTCCTTTTTGATATCTTTAAACTCTTCTGATGAAAATCCTCTATGAGCATATGTGCATCCTAAGCCAAAATATGGTAGGCAGGGTTGTGGTGGGGGCAAAACTGAACCCCAGACCATAGCAATTAGGGGTGGTTAAGAAGGTAAAAGAAGTTGAACATAAGGAACCTCTGACCTTTCTTTCTCTTCTGCATAATTCAAATTAAAGAATAATATTATAAGGAAGGCTCCCCTGAGAAGGCCACTTTTTATCACCCATGGAGACATCAGGGCCATACTTCCTACAAAAGAAAATCTGGGTTTGTGTGTGTGAGTTTCTGGGTACATAATTCTGTGTTTGAGTGTATAATTCAGTGTTTGAGAAGGCATTCTGTTGGAGGAGGCTACTCATTTGTTTCCAGCTGCTTAGCCCTGAAATAATCACACAGAAACTGTATTAATTCAATCACTGCTTGGCCCATTAGCTCTAGCTTCTTATTGGCTAACCCTTATATGTTAATTTAACCCATTTCTATTAATCTGTGTATGGCCACGTGACTGTGGCTTACTGGCTCAGGCATCTGTCTCTGGCAGGGCTACATGGCATCTCTCTGACTCTGCCCTTCTTTCTCCCAGCATACAGCCTAGCTTTCCCCACCTAGTTCTGTTCTTCCCTGCCATAGGCTCAAATGTTCTTTATTCATTAACCAGTAAAAGCAATATATAGACAGAAGGACCTCCCACACTAGCATCTAAGTAGCAACTTCATAGGAAGTTGAAGGAAGCAAGTTAGAGACATCATGGGTCAGGGTCAGGTCCCTACCATTGTTCCCTAGTCCACCTTGATAAGCATATCCAGCATGGGCTGTCACCTGAGAGCAGCTAGTCAGGTCTAGTCTATCTTAGGGAAAATGCCCAACTAAGTAGTGGCATCTCCACATCTTACCCTTGGCTCAGTGCCCTGCTATATCCCAGTATCCTCCTTTCTGGACTCCAAATAGGCTCTAAAAGGAAATGGAATCTCTATTTACCTAATTCACTTGAGCAGTTGATTTGCCCAGCCTAACTCATCCAAGTTCACAGAACTAGGGACAGCCAGATGCAGAAACAAGACATCTAGGTTCCAAATGGGTACACTAGTGGGAGACTAGGAGTCATGTCTGCTTCATTCAGGTACCCCTCCATCCACCTAACAATTCGAAAATCCTGGTCATTTGCAGAAAGCAGGTGGCAATTAGAATTCTAATTCCAAGCAGTAATAACCAGGGCACAATTACAATCAAATCACAGCAAAACCAAAGTCAACAGTTTAAATAGCTCAGTGCCCACCATCTGGGATTCATTCCAATTTGACAGCCTGATACAGTCTTGATGATGCCTGGATGTGGTCCACACACAAGTCCAGACACACGAATGAACCCATTGGGGAGGAAGCTATGAACTTTGCAGCTACATGCCAATCACAATGAAAGAAGACTAAAGAGTAGAAGAAAGGCATTGCTGTCTAAGCCAGGGCTGCTTGTCATCTTCATGGATCATTTACTCATGGTAGGGATTAGTTAGCTGAATTACTCAGTTTCTTAGCTAGTACATCAATCCATACATAAACACTAAAAAAGATTCAACTCTTGAAGTAAAACAGAAGGAAAGGAAACAGTTTTCATACGATAGAAAAAGTAACTCAACAAATAACTTAGCAAATCCATACCCCCTTTCCCAATTTCCTATTGAACTCTGAAAAGACAATGGGAAAACTCCTAGTCACACCTTGGGTCACAACAACCCAAGTATTCACAGTAAATGGTGAATTTTTTTTAAATCCTAAAGCCCTTTCCTGATGTGAAAAAATTAGTGACCAATTCAAAATCAGAAGCTAAAATTTGTTTTTAATGAATTGCATCAACATTTGAATGGCATCGACATTCACTTAGTCATTATATTATTTCAGCTGTTTTCATGTATATGCACAAGTGTGTGTGTGCGCGCGCGCATGTACATGTGTGCATGCACGCACACACACTACTATGTGTCCATGAGGGTACCCACAAAGGCCAGCAGAGAACACTGGATTCCCTGGATTTGGAGTTATAGGTAGTAGTGAACCACCTGATGTGGGTGCTGAGAGCTGAATTTGAGACTTTTCAACTGCTCAGCCATCTTTCTAGTACCTCGTTACTCCATTTTTATCCTTTCATTTTAAATATTTACTTACTTATTTAGGCACATTATTTATTGAGATACAATTAATACTCAACAGTTGCATTATTTGATATATACAATTTAATGATTTCAAACATATGTTTACATCTGTGGTATCATCACTATAGTGAAGACATGATATGTAGCTACCATCTTCAAATGTTTCCAAAACTGGGGACTGAACTTAGGACATTGCATTTGCTGGCCAATTCTGTACTGCTGATATATATCCCAAGCTCTTTACTCATTCCCAGTTTAAGACAGAGTCTCACTAAGTTGCTCAGGTTGGTCTTAAACTTGATATCTGGTGTAGGAGGTCCTTCTGTTTATGTGTTGCTTTCATTGGTTAATCAATAAAGAAACTGCTTGGCCTGATAGGACAGAACTTAGGTAGGCGGAAAAGACAGAACTGAATTCTGGGAGGAAGAAAGCAGATTCAGAGAACCACCATGGAGCTGCCAGAATCAGACATGCTAAATCTTTCCCAGTAAGCCATAACCTCGTGGTGATATATACAGATTAATAGAAATGGGTTAAATCAAGATGTGAGAGTTAGCCAATAAGAGGCTAGAGATAATGGGCCAGGCAGTGTTTAAATGAATACAGTTTCTGTGTGATTACTTTGGGTGTAAGCTAGCAGGGTGGCTGGGACCAAAAGCAGGCCCTCTCCTCCTCTTGTTACAGATATCTTTTGGCATCTCAGGTGTTGCATCTAGGTAGCACAATACCCACATCCCTGTGCTTCTTTTCATGTGCTTGTATGTTTGTGTGGCAAGAGGACTCAACATGGGTCTGTCCTTCCGAGGACAGACATTGTAGACACTATGGTATGCATCAGAGCTCCAGAACTTACTCGGATACAGACAGAACCTTATAAAGATTGAGCAAGCCAGAGTATGTAAACAATGTTTTGTGTTTAGAGAATTTCAAAATTTATCTTCTAACTATTTCCAATTAAAATACACCACACACTAAGGAACTTATGTGTACAACAGAAGAACTTACATAGATATCACCTCTATCAACCAAGGTCATTTGTTAGAAAACTGCTGATATAAGAGAAATGTTGATAGAAGCACAAAGGAACTAATTACCAAACCAGTTTAACATTAGTTGAGTAGGTGTAAAGCAAACAGTGGAGGCAAATACGTTTGTGACATTGCAAAAGGAACTTTAGGGTAAATGACACAACTGTTCGATGCAAGCTTTCTGTTCAAATTTTCTCTGGTGCAATGCAGCATAAAAATATTAAATACCAAATCAAGAAAACATGTTTGCATGTGAAGAATACATTTTCAGCTTTTATATAATGTTATTTTTACTAAGATATAGCTGGCAATTAAATTGCATAAATTTAATGTTAAAATGCGATGATTTGCTACACATATGCATTGTAAATAATCTCTTTAAATAACTAATTATCATATGTCACCTCTCATACTTGCCACTTTCTTTTCTTCTTTGATGAAGAGACAGATGTGCCTTGCAGCAGAGGTCAAGTTTAGCCATCGTCATGCTCTAGTACATTGAGCCTCCAGAACAATGTGCTCATGTCTGTAGGAACATGGCCCAGGAATGGAGTCCCGTGAGGAGACTTCTGAGTGCTTGTGAGAAAACGCTGAGAAATCAAGACAAGTCTTGTAACCTCAGTTGCTTCAAAAACACAGAATTGTTCTTGCCGTTCACTTTTGTGTCCCTCCCAGGAGTAGCAGAGAGGAGAGAATTTACTCCAGATCACTCATTACAGCAGGCTATTGTTGTTTGTCTATCTGCCTCTGTGGAAACACAGGGTTTTGCCTCAGGAGGCTTCCACTTTACCCTTCAGAGTGTAAGTTGCTTGATGCCCTGAATACGGTTGACTATTGCATGAGACTTTAGTCTGCCTCGTGTATTTGCTCCATTCACCCATGTCCCGGAGAGGTGACCATGTTGCATAACTGCAACTGTGGTCCCCTTAACGGACATTTCCCCGCCCTTCCCCACCACAGAAAGGCAAATATTTGCTTTATTCAGTACATAAAAATATGCTTTAGCTTGCAGCCAAAGATGATAGACATGGAAGTCTTCTCTTGGAGGATGAATGTTCTGATCCAAAAGATGGCAATCAAAGAGTGACAGTGTCCAACATGGGTTTCAGAGGCCAGGATGATGAAAATGTCATGCCCAGCATTATAGGATTTGTGGATCATTGTTTAACCAAACTCTATTCCAGTAACCACTTTCTGGACTTGGATAAAATTATTCTTTGACGTAAGTTCAAATCTGACTCCTTATTTGAGGTCTTCCTTCATCCTTTTCTTTCATCAACCATGTCTCCTCCTCAGACTTCCTCCAGACAGAATCCACCCCTCCTCTTAATCCCAGAAATGCTCAGGGCATGCCTCTGTGTAGCCACCATTTGGCAGTTGTGGCCATTTATTGGAATCTGACCTCTTGGAAGGTAGAAGTCAATTACTCTGTGTCTTTGTAGAAGCCCTGGACCTCAGAGGGTATTCCTAGGCACATCTAAGAGTGTGTTGAACAACAGAGCTTTCTTTCCCAGGCTACTATCTATCCTTTGTCACAAGTCTAGTTCCTTCCCTATCTTTCTAGTATTACAGGGTGACTTTGTATCTAGGAGGAACAACAAAGAGACATCTTGTGGGAGAGCATGTGAGCCAGTTTCTCTTAGGGTGAAAATCAAAGAGTACTCTTGATCAGAAATACCAAGCCCTTGGCCCACTACCAAGCCTTGGGACTCTTCCAGCCTCCTGCAGCAGCATGAGGTTGGCTGGTTTAAAGAAAAATGGAGCGTTTGAGCTGCGAGGTTGTACTTCCTTTGTCCCAGAACCTGGATGGTTAATATGCTGGGTCATCAACAATGATTGTGGTGGGTGAGTTCATGAACCCATCCAGTGCCAGAAAGAAGCCTGTGCAGTGCTCAGGGCTTTGTGTGTTCTTCAACCCAACACCAACGAAAGCTGCATGTCAGAAATGACTGGAGTGTAAATGAAGACAATCCATCCATCATTGATCAGGAAGCAATCCACTGTACCAAACTGCCCCAGAACACTTAACAAATGAGACATAACAAAAGAGAAATAGCATTTTCTCTTTCAGATAATTTTAATATAAGTCAAGATTTAGTTCTTTTTTTTCCTATGAGACCTCCCACGTCATTTTTTAAAGAATATTTTGTCTTTTTATGTCACAGGAATAAAGAAGGGATAGAAATAAAACTGAACTCAAGCATTCAGATTATGGCTTAGTGTGAAAAGAAAAAAATATTTTTCCTTCTTAGTAGTAAGGAAATTCTAATTTTGTCACCTAAGCAGCAGTCTCCTAGGAGACTCTGTGTGCATTATCACCATGGAGACCAACTCAGGGATCCTCTCTGCTCCGGACATCGTGGACCATTTGCAAAAGCTTGTTTTGGGGACCAAAGGTTTTATACATGTGCACATGCTCTACACACTGTGTGACACTTCTCAAATCTACCTGTGGGGGTGGATTTCATACATTGTGTCCTACAAATTCCTCTTGTCTAAGAATATATGGGAGCAGTCGGAAACAAGGAGAGTAGCCAATGAGGCCCTACAGGACAGACAACCACACCCACCCAGACTCGGGAAGAAGTCTACAGGAAGCAGCCCTCTGCTCATGCACCTCCTCTTTCCTCAAGAGTTTCACAGGCTGAGGAGGACAGTGGCAATGCAAACACCTTAGTGTTGTGAGGAGGAGAATGGGGGAGCTTCTCTTTTTCTTTTGGATTCTGAGGGGAAAAAAAAACACTTTTGATATAAAACACAATTGCCATCTGAACAATTCAAATCACATTGATTACTGCAACTGTTAAGTGCATCTCTCCCTCTGAAGAGTCAGACATGTACCATCGTGTTAGCCGTGGAGCCAAGGTTGACTGGGAATATGGCCCAACTCCACGCCTGCCTTCCTCTTGCCGCCTTGTTGTAAGGACCTCAGTGAAGAGGTAGCTGGCTGTGTGGAGAGACTGGGAAGCTCAAGAAAATGTGAAGATCCCTTTCTTCTAGCGTGTCACTGCCATGACATCGTTGGTCAGTATGCCGCACCCAGGAGCTGGCAGGGGAGTGAAAGGGAAGGGAGGAAGAGAGAACATCGGAGTACTGGTCATTCCACGAGCACAGAGAGAAACCATTGGCTCTCCGACAGAGGACACGCAAGCTTCATGCATGAGACCAGAAAGCACCTTTTCCTGCTTACTCACTTTTATTCATGTGAGCTTAGATGCTCCTATGTGCGTGTTGCTACTTGCCCTCTGTGGGTTTCCTGTTATAGATTATGTCATATGTCTCCCTCTTCTTGTGAACACATACAAACACTTTTCCAGATGAGAACAGTGATGCTCTGCGAGAAGTAATATTGCCTCCCGTGTAATGCTATCCAGGCTGCGGCAGTTATTTGCCTTGTCTACGCATTATGTCCCCATCACTGTCCCAGACTTGACTTCCTGTGCATGAGTTCTGTATGCTATTGCTTTCCCAACTGCCTTGCGGGTCAGGTGAGAAAGGTCCAAGTATAAACTATCTCTGCATGCTTTCATCTGGTTCATCGGGTCATCAGTGGAAACAAGCGCCAGGCATGAAGTCACTGGAGCAACACCTTGGATACAGGCAGCTGAGTTGATGAACCATGGGCATAAGAGGACCAGGGAATTTTCTGGGCCACAGAAGGTCCAATCTACCATCTAATGACAAATTAGCGAAGCAAGGATAGGATACAGCTGGACATTCAAACTGAGCCACCTGGGTGTCAGCATATATCAGCCTTCTACACAGAAGAGAGAGAGAGAGAGAGAGAGAGAGAGAGAGAGAGAGAGAGAGAGAGAGGAAGAGAAGAGGAGAGAAGAGAATAAGCAACAACAAAAATGTCCCAAAACAAACAGCCCAAGGTAAGAATGAGTGAGCAAGCCTCAAGAGTTGATAGATGGAAACCTTCTAGAAGCTAGGAGAGCCTCCTGGTGGTTCCATATCCTGAGAGGTGGGGAAAGGCTGTGAATCCGCTCCGGATGAGATGAAAAGCTGGCCCATGAGGGCATTCAGCAAAGGGATCTTTTTCTGTGGCTTTGGGCACTTCTTCTTGTGACTAGCCCAGATGGAAGCAGGAAGAAAACCCAATCCGAAACCACCTCCACCAGGCTAGAGAGTTCTTTTTCTTAATGTAGTGCCACTGGGACCCTGAGTCTAATTTGTGAGGGACCACTCAGAACCTAGGCTCCTGCTTTGGGGGAAACCAGCAGATGTGAAATGGAGAAGAGTCTGAGAAAGCAGAATTGGTTTACCCACACCACGTCGTGTGCTGTGAGTAGATCACAATGGGTTCCAGACACGGGCCCTGCTACCTTTGTGAAGATGATCTGAGGGTAGTGGAATCTTGCCATCTACCACAGCCAACCACAAACCATGCCGCAAATGGGCTGTTATATAGAGCAACCTCTAGAAGTGCCAAGATGCAGCAAATGGCATGAGTGTTTCAGAAAGTAAACAGAATCTCCCAAAAGGATTCCTCCAGGTCAGAGAATTAGCTCAGTGGGTATTGATTAAGTGTGGGGACCTGAGTCCTCAAGGATTCATATACAGCTAGACGTGGTATTTGGTGTCAGTAATTCCTGTGCTGCTGCTGCTAATGGAAGACCTGAGGCAGAGCTTGAAGCTCATTGGCAAGCTGACATAGTTAATAAATGCAGCAAAAAAAAAAATAAGAAATAACAGTTTGAATTAACTCTTTCAGTCAAGATGAAAGGCAAGAACTAAAACAAGAGGTTGTACACTGGCCTCCACACATGTGCCACGGCACACAGGTACCCCTGAACCCACACACAAAACAGATACATATTCATATATACATTTACATATGCATATCATGCATGCATACACACAGTCCCACACATACATACATACATACACAGAGAGAGAGAGAGAGAGAGAGAGAGAATAAGTAAACATTTAAAAAATACCTCTCAAGTCAAGTGTTCAGGAAATGATCTCAGAGACCTAAGACATATTTACAGGGCACAAAGAACACAAGGTAGTGCACAGCTGATGTGTTCGTTTGTCCTTTAAGGACTCAAAACACATCTCAAGGAGCCCTCACTAGGTGTCCATTTTTCACTTCTTATAATGTGGTGTTTCTCATAGAAGGCCTGATCATAAACCAAAAATAAAATGATATCTATTCTCAAGGGCAATCATTAGGAAAAAAGACACTATCTACTCTTCCAGAGTAAAGGAGGATTTTGAAAGGCAGGGTTATAGAGAATGGTACAGAAGAGAGAAGGTCAGATAACAGGAAGACGGGACATTAGTGGGAGGAGGTTTGCATGAAGTAAATAGACAGGCACACATGGTCAAGTACTCTCACTACAACGCTGTTGATATTCCCTAAAGTCGAGGGAAATGGGGCAAGAATTGTGGTACACAGTGTAGAAAGAACACAGGCAGGCTCAGGAGACATGGGCCCCTTGTGAAGTTCTAGCAAGAAAAGCAGGGCCTCAGAAGCAGATGCTGTGGTGTCTACGGGAAACAAGGTGAAAATTTTTCTGCATCAAAAAGATCCATGTGAGCGCCTTTCACCTACAGTTATTTAGCATTGCTGAGGTAAAAATCATAGACCCCAGCCTGAGGGAGGCTCATTCAGAACATGACCAGAAAAAATAAGGTTCCCATGAAAATAACATAGAGAATAAAATGCAAAACACTTGGAGCCGTCTCTCCCAGCAGGCAGAGTGCCAAAGAGTAGCGGCCTAATTGAAACTTATTTCTCAAACAATGGAGTGGAATGGGCACATCATTTACAGAAAGGATCACTGGGGACTGCTGCTTTAATTATTTCATCTCCTTTGCTCTTCTTTATAAGCACAAGTGGTGTCCTGTCCCAGCTGCATCTCTTACGCCATCGTTGCCATGGTAACAAATGGGCTTCCATGACAGAGAGGCACCGGAAGATTAAAATGAAGTAATAAAAGTAAAGGGGATAAAATAGCTTGGGCTGAATGAATTTCATGTGAAGTGCTATTGATTTTATTAACATGGATTAACGCCGTATCGAATTCATGTTTTACCTCCTGGTGAGAGGCATAAACGGCAGATCATGTCTTCCAATAGGATATTATTTAAGGTTTTTCTTTGTTTTTCCTTGAGACTCAAACTTCCCAAAGTAATAACTGTTTTTACTTAAATTTCTTGAATGAAGAAACTGCAAGTTTGGAAATTTTCCTCTCTTCAAATGTTCTATAAATAAGTTTAGAAAAAAAAACTAATTCTATAATTGATGTTTTTGCCAGTTAGATATGTCTATCTGGAAGTGGTAGAGTTTGGGGGAATTTTAAACGAAGCACAAAAGTAGTAAAAAATAAACTTCCGCATAGTCGATAGCAGAAAGGTGTAAAAGGAGCCCAGAAACGAGCTCTTAGAAGGGAATATAAAAAGAATAAAGCAGGAGCAGTGGAAGCTACAGGAGAAGACACTGATGGCAAGGGAAGATATCCCAACTCTGCTGAGTTCACAATGCTCAGAAGCCACCCAGTGAGGACCCGCAACAGGTCACCAGGCACATGAGGCTCCCTGCAGGTACAAAGAGGGCAAAGGCAATCTGCAGGTGCCTCTGTGCTTGGCAAATGTGATGCACACAGAGAGGGCAGCAGGATGTCTCCTTTTTCCTTTGCATGGATTCAGTCTACATTCTTGAAGCAAACTGTGCATTCCCATCTGCTTATCCATCACGTGATGGTCGTATCCATTGAACTGAAGAACCAGGTCATTCCCACAAACCCCTGTCATTCTCTTCTGGTAGCCATCACATTCCCAATCTGGTGTGGAGAAATCTTTCTGAACACTGAGAAGATGTGTCGCTTGGACTGGTTTAATAAAAAGTTGAATGAATAACAGCTAGGCAGGATTTGCAGGCACAGAGAATGCTGGGAAGAAGAAGGACGGAGACCTGGCAACACACAGAGGAGGCAGAAAAGCAGGATGGACAATATATACATGAGGTAAAAGAGCCTCAGGGCAGGGCATAGAGTAATAGAAATGGGTTAATTTAAGTTATTTTAGCTAGCTAAAAATAAGTCAAGCTATCAGCAGAGCTTTCATAATTAATAAGAAGTCTCCATGTGGTTATTTGGGAGCTGGCAGGCAGGACAGAGGCAGACTCAGTACCCCAATCCTTTCTTCTGGCTTATTAGAAACATACTGCTAGAAAAACATCATTGCTGTCTATTGTTATGCAGTTCTGTAATAGAATGCCAAAACTAACTAGTTAAAACAGTATCCATTCACTGGCTGGCCTCATCTGTCTCCCTCTTACCCTGCTCCACCTTCTGTGAGATCAAATTTTATATTTTACATATAGGTGAGATCAAAGTGTTTGTCTTTCAGTGTTTGGCTTCTTTCATTTAACTTAATGTCTTCCAGGCTTATATTGGGACAAATGACATGACTTGAGATTTAATGGCAGAGTAATTTTCCTTTTGAATGTAGGTCATATATTTTATGAACTCCTCCATGGATTGGAATTGAGGTTGAGTCCATATCTTGGTTATAGTGCATAGTGAGGTATTATCTCACTCAAATTAGAGTGGCTAGCTTCAGAGACAAAAAATAATGAATGATGACCAAGATACAGAGAGAAGAGAATGTGCATGTATTGTTGGTGGGTATATAAGCTATTGTAGTCATTGTAGAACAGGTCAGAAGTTCCTCAAAAGAGTAGAACTAGACCTGGCATTTGATCTAGTAGCCCTACCCCTGGATCTCCTGGACATGTGTCTGTAGGGATGGAAGTAAGGGTGTTAAGAGAGACACTTTCACTCCCATCCCATGCTCATATCAGCATTATTCTCCATGGCTAAGATGTGGACTCTACCTGGAATGCACACATTATTCTCAGTTCTGAACACTGTGTTCCCTGGCTACTGCAAAAACAATGTGGTATGTTTCCACTTTATGTCTCAAAGGGTTGATTTCTCAGTTGTGAAATGAGGAAAAAAGAATGCCATGCCTAACTTTCCATCCCGATACCATCTCTATATTTCTTTTTTCTTTTTTTTTTTAAATTTTATTTATTTATTATGTATACAGTGCTCTGCCTGCATGTATCCCTGCAGGCCAGAAGAGGGCACCAAATTTCATTACAGATGGTTGTGAGCTGCCATGTGGTTGCTGGGAATTGAACTCAAGACGTTTGGAAGAACATGCAGAGCTCTTAACCACTGAGCCATCTCTCCAGCCCCATCTCTATATTTCTAAACAACAGTAATGACTTTGAATTTATTTAGTATGTAATGTAACCAGCAATGATACAAAGAATTCATAAACACTGCCTAATCCTGCCTTATATTTGCAATGAAGAGACCAAGTGCAGGAGACATCATAGGTTCTGGTTCTCAAATGAGAAAATCAAAGCCTTGATATTTACCTTGGTTCCAGTCATAGAGCCCAGGGCTTCCCACATACCCTGGCTTTACACATGTTATCAGACTCAATTCTGAAATATATGGTGTAGGAGAACATGCCAAGGAATGGAAAAGGCAATTTCATTGACAATAAAACTGTTATGAGAGACGTCTGAGCCAAGTACTTTCATCTGTAAGTGGAAGAAAATAGCATCTCCCCAGCGATGGAAATGCTGATGAAGATGAAGCAGACTGTGCATTAGATGCACTTGGTCTATTAATACAGCAAATGTTCCTCTCTTTCTAGTACAGGATCAGCTCTCCACCATGTATCTACAGCTACGCTTAGGCATTGAATGTGCTCCAAGTCAAATGTCACACCGCGAGCCTTTTGGACAGTCATAGCCTCTGCTCACTTGACCCTGCCAGAAGTCACTAATCCTTAGGACACGGGGACTACAGATGCAGGGGTTTGTATTCCTCTCACTACTCTGCTGTACTTACCTAAATGCCTGGGGTTTTGTTTTTTATCTGTTTGTTTGTTTGTTTGCCTTGTTTTTACCAGCACTGTGTGGTTTTTATTGCTTCTCTTTGGAGCATAACTTGCAATCAGGTATGGTGATACCTCCAGCATTATTCTTTTCAATCAGCATTGCTTTGGCTTTGGAATTTTTGTGGAAGATTTCATTGAATCTGTAGATTATGTTGTGATGTAAATTTATGTTAAAACATAAATTAGCATCAAAATATTAATTCTACCAAATTATAAGCCTGGGAGAGCTTCCTGTCTTTAAATTTCTTCTTTAATTTTTTAAAAATATTTTGAAGTTTTCATTATCTTTCAGTTCCTTACTTAGGTTTTGTGCTGGTTTGAATAAAAAAGGCTCCCATAGGTTCCTGTATTTGAACACTTGGTCCCTAGCTGGTGAAACTGTTTGGGAAGGATTAGTCTTGTTGGAGCAGGTGTGTCACTGCGGGTGGGTTTTGAGGATTCAAAATAACCGTTCCACTCCCAGTATCTCTCCCTACCTCTTACTTGTAGATCAAAATGTAAGCTCTCAGCTATTTCTGCCACTATGGTTTTGTTCCATCCTCATGTTGTCTACTGGTCTAAAACTGTAAGTCCCAAATGAACTCTCTCTTCTATAAGCTTCCTTGACTGTGGTGTCATATCACAATAATAGAAAAGTAACTAAGACTGGGTTAATGTAAGATTATTCATCATAATCAAGTTTCCTTCATTCCAAGGATGCAGCTTAGTTAGAGTGTCTATTGCTATGTTAAAACACCATACTTGAAAGCAACTTGTAGAGGAAAAGGTTTATCTCTACTTACAGCTCTGAGGTCACACTCTATCACTGGGAATGTCAGAGTAGGAACTCAGTGCAGGAACGTGGAGGTAGGAACTGAAGAAGAGGCTACAAAACGACACTTCTTTACAGCTTTCTCCCCATAGCTTGCTTAGCCTAATTTCATACATCATCCAGGACCTGCTCAGAGCTGCCATCACCCACAGTGCGCTGGGCCCTTCCACATCAATCATTAATCAAGAAAATGCCCTACGGAGTTTCCTATAGGCTAATCTTATGAAGACATTTTTCTCAATTGAGAGACTGTCTTCTCAAGTAATTCTAGCGGTGTCAACATGATATAAAACTAGCTCAGACAGCAGAATGATTGTTGTTTTTAACAAAATATCAATTGATTGATTTTTACCAATAAAGGCTTGAGAGCCAGAAACTGGGGTAAAGGCCGCTAGCTCAGAGAGGAGAGAAAACACCTGGCTAGGAGAGAAAATACCCAGCTGACTTCTTTCCTCCACTGACATTCCTGACAAACCTTTTTTCCTTTACCATCTCAAATAAAAACCTCCAACTGCATGTCCCTCCCTTTTACGTCCTGTGCATCTCTCTATTTGTCCTGCTAATTCCCTTTAACTTTCTATCTTTTTAAAAAATAATCGTATATATACTTCCTGTCAGTTGGTTGCTTGCTCGGCCTCTTGACCAAGGGTTGACTTTATTTAATCCTGTTTATAATATCCAAGCAGAAAGCTCTTGGATTAAAGGTGTGTGCTAGGGCTGGGCCACACCACAATAGAAACAGGCTTTTCCAGTAAATATCACAGTCTTAGGGTTCACAGTGTGATCAAATATCCTGAAACAGATGCTTCAACATATGCAAATCAATACATGTAATTCAGCACATAAGTTGGTACAAGGACAGAAACCAGATGATCATCTCAATAGAGATAAATCCAAGAACACTTCATGATAAATGCTACAAAAAGACTAAGAATGGATAGAGCATGTCACAACATAATAAAGGCTGGATATAACAAACACACAGTCAATATCAAATCAAATAAAAAAAACTCAAATAATTTCCACCAAAATTAATAACAAGACAAGGTCAATTGTTATTTATTGCTATTCAATATAGAGCTTGAAATTTTATCAAGAACAGCAATGGAAGAGAAGCAAGTAAAATGAATATGAGCAAGAAAGAAAGATATACAACTCTCCCTGTTTGCAGATGAGACAATTCTTTATACAAAAGATTCCACCAGAAACCTGCAAGAACTGATACACAGTTTCCCCAAAGTAAAGCATACAAAACCACTCACTGAAAGTCAATAGCCTTCTTACATACCAACAGCAAATATACTGAGAGAAAAATCAGGGCCATATCTCGTTCATGATTTCCTCATAGATTTTAAATCTGGCCGTGGGAATCACATAACATCGCTTCCAACCTTCCCTAGGAAACAGTAGCCTCAGCAGAGATCTGAATTTGAGGCAGGAACTCTCTGGTTCAGTCAGGAGCATCACAGTCACACAGTAGGAAGAGCAGAGGGTGTATGGGATCTCTTCATGATCCACATGTTTGCTGGGAAGGTCTTAGCCTTCCTTTTCTTGTTTGCTTGTTGTTTGTTTGTTTGTTTTTACCTCCTAACTCTGCAAATAGGTTTCAAGTTAGTTCTTCCTTCCCTGGATCCCCTTGTTTACACACTTGGCATCCCACTATGTTGTACCCCAAGATTTAAGATGCGCAGAACTGGAGAAATCATATGGTATCACCTAAAGGTACCATGTTCACACCCAAAGTCGGGACACAGGACCCTCATTTATGCAAAGGCAGGGACCTTTAATCTCTAATTGTTTGTTGATACCATATGGTTGACCTGCCTAGCCTTGCTTTTCCCTAGGTCCAGATCTTACCTGACCTATGAAATCCATCTACTGATCCAATCCACTCCCAGGTACCAGCCCCCTTAGATGTGTCCTTCATGACATAGCAAGTAGGGGCTAAAGCTTTATCACCTTCTTTCTTAAAATCGACATGCTCTAAAATGACACTAGAGACATCTGCCATGGGAGACCATTTTGGCATTTGACATGGCCCTTGCTCACCAGTCAGCCATATTTCCTGGAAGTGTCTCATTGTTCTCTCTCTTGACCCTCAGAAAATTATTTTGTTTCCCAAATGCATTTACTACTCTCTCCCCAGGACACATTTGCACTGACCATTCCATGTCAGTAATTCCCTGACTTATTTTTCTCGGCTTCACCCACCCGTTTCCTGACATTCTTGAAAGGCAGTTGACCCTCCTAAAATATTCCCCCTGCTGTGAAGCTGGAGTTTGTGTCCTGCGAGGCATTCCTTTCATTTCCTTCCCCAAATCCAGTCATTCTCAACCTCAGTGATACCACATGGATGACATGCCTGGCCACAAACAAACAAACAAACAAACAGAAACTTTGATACCGTATTCCAGATCCTCTAGCTATTAACAACAGCTGCCCTGCCTCCCCTCTGAATGCTGCAGCTGCCAGGAACAGAACCTGAGCACGGCCTGCTGAGGGTGGCCCAGAACTTCCACGAGGGCCAGTTCTGACACAGATTCTTCCCCCGAGATTTTTCAAGCTGCTTGAAGCTCAAGTTTTCCAGCCTCGCTCTGAGCCTCTTCCTCTTCTTAGTGTGGTTTGTGTCTCCTCCGCTGGGCAGTTTCTTGCGCTTTACCATAGTGTTTCTCACACCATCTACACAGAAAGGCAAGAGTGGGCAGGCGTGCTGGCTAACGAACTGCAGATTTCATGAGGTAAAAGGTCAAAACAAGCTATAGGAAGACTAATTATCATTCCCTTAAAATATTGTAGGCAGGGAGGAACGCCTCTGGTGAGTGTCTAAGGAGAAAAGAAGTGTGAGTAAGGACAAGCACTCCTTTTGATTTTTTAAAAGCTGGCCTGATGCATGCAGGCTGTGAGATAGGACACTTCCCTTCAACAAGTATGCAGACAAGTCTCTGGACTCACTGCTGAAACTGAGCTGACCATATCAAAGGCTAGTGCTATAGTCTGTGTTGGGACTGCACATACAAGCTGGGTTGTGCGCAGGAAGCATGAGCTTCATCTACTGGGTTCTAGGTGCTAGGCCCAGGGTCGAAAGCCTACATCTAGGCCAGAGGCAGCACAGGGCATCTCCTGTTGACAGTGGCCCATGACAAAGACAAAGCCAGTCTGACCTCAATAAAACAGCTGCTCTTGATAAATCTCCTTAGCCCATTGCGTTGGGTAGTTCTCTGTCAACATGACATAATCGAAAGACACCTGAGAGGAGGGAATCTCAATTGAGAAAATGCCTCCATAAGAGCTGGCTGTAGGTAAGCCTTTGGAACACTTTCTTAATTAGGGATTCATGGCAGAGGGCCCAGACCTTCATGGGTGGTCCCATCCCTAGGCTGGTGGTCCCTGGTTCTTTAAGAAAGCAAGCTGAGCAAACCATGAGGAGCAAGCCAGTAAGGAGCACCCTTACCTCCCATGGTCTCTGCATCAGATCCTGTCTTCAGGTTCTTGACCTGTTTGAGTTCCTGGCTTGACTTCCTTCCATGATGAATAATTGTGGAGGCCCAGAAATTGTGGAGCCTGTTTCCATGTTGACCAAAGGTCAGAGAAAAATCTGAGCCTATTTCCATGTGAACCAAAGGTCAGAGACAAATCTGAGCCTGTTTCCATGTTGACCAAAGGTCAGAGAAAAATATGAGCCTGTTTCCACATGGGCCAAAGGTCAGAGAGTTGGAATTTACCTCTTTTCCTTCAAGGTTATTGTGCTTCTACCTCAAACAAAGGTCCTATCCTAGGCGTAGACCAGAGAGTTCTGCTCTCTCAAGATTATTGTCAACAGGTGTGGCTAATACCCAGACCTTGTACTCCAGGAATAGAGAAGTAGATTGTTCCTACCTAAAACAAGAGTCTAAGGATCCAACTAAGGGTCCAGTTCCTTTATGGAGATAACTTTGGATTCCACCCAGGGAGTGGTTTGCCTATAGAACGTTTTGGTTTAGTGTGTGAGCATGATTTGTTTTGTTCTAGCAACAGAATGTTTAACTATAAATGGTAGCCTGTGACCTTTAATTGGTATGTTCATTTCCTTGTATCATGTTAATGCAGGTTTTTGTCTGACTCTTACATTTTGTGGTCAGGGGTATTTTAAGCAATTGGAAATTAAACACAGGCAAATTTCAGTACTTACTGGAATTCCCTCCCGATACTGTCTGATATGTTTCTGTTTTCTTATTTTCATTAGCATCTTCATATTCTTTACTAATATTTTCTAAATCCCCATGCCTCTACACTGGCAAGAGGTATTTTTGTCAAGGCTGGTGGTCCCCAACAAATAATGATGATGGAATATAAGTGAAGTAAATCCTTCCTTCCTGAAGTTGCTTTGGTCATGGGGTTTCATCACAGCAATAATAACCCTAAAACAAGTTGGTACCAGGATTGTGGGGTATTGTTGTTGCAGGCCTGACCATGTTGCTTTTGGAAAGGTTGTGGAAGGAAACTCTTTTCTCCCAAACTGACTTTTTGGTCATGGAGTCTCATTGCAGCAATAGAAACCCAAAGACACCCTTTGTGGTCTAATTACACCTTAAATCTTGATACTTTGTAATGGGGATTAAATGTCAATATTTATTATTATTGTTACATAATACATTATTATTAAATGTATATACAATAATACATTATTATTAAATGTCAACTTAGGTTGAGTCATCCAAACCATAGGTATTAGCCATCATGTCATTCTGAGCTTTTCCACTGAGGGAAACCTGTACAAGCAATGGAAACTAGAAACCCCTGCTACGTTTACCGCATATTTGTTCAGATTAATAAACAGTTCAAGCCTAAATTAGTTAAAGGCAAGAATATCAACTGACAGCTTTTCCTAAAACTTCGCCATGGTCCTGTCAGAGTGAGCTCGTTCCCATTCCTTCATTCCAACCTGCAGCTCACATCAGGATACACAGGTATGATTAGCCTTCTTTTACAGACTCAGTGAAGCGTGATCGCTTGTTCACAATAACAGCCAGTGTGTGGAAGAGTCTGGATTCCAACCTAGGCCCCCAGTTGTGTAGTAGTCTACTGAACTGTATGGCTAGACCTGTAATTAACCCAGGGTGCAAAGTGGGAAATTCCTTGGGGGAGTTACTCTTTTGAGTGGGTGAGAAAGATTTGTTATTAACACATCAGCGTTCTCTAAGTAAATTGGTACTTGTCCCTGCAGAGAGGCCTTAAAACCGAGTTCTGTTAGGCCTGACTCCAGGTTCAGACTTTACATAAGGAGCGTCTGAGGTGGCTTCTGCAGCTCACCTTTTGAGTCATCTGAGGCCCCGCTGTGGAGATGCGAACTAATTAGATTTGACTTCGTGTATTTCATCCAACCCAAAGCTAATGAAGCATTAATCACCACCGCCTTTTTTCTATCCTATCCATTTGATTAATTTGCAACTGGGTTTCCTGGTGAGTAGAAAGCTTCCTGTCATGTTTCCCAGCCTCTACCAAAGGGGTGGGAGCCACTCGCCTCCATTTCAGAGAAGCTGTGGATCACAGGTGGTCACTGCAACTCCGAAAGACTGCTTAGCCTGTCCTTGTCTCCTAGGTTTACCACCTGAAAATGGAGTTAATAAGAATTGCCACTTCTTGCTACTGCAAAGAAGACAAGGCTTACATGTGGAGCAGTTTCCATAACTGCTACCTGCCACCATTATTACTGGGGATGCTACACAGGTTACATTCAATAGATGGCTTGAATTTGGGGGCTGCTGTACATCAAATGTTTGTATCCTGGGGCTGTCAAGATGGATCAGCAGGAAAAGTGATGTGGGATTCCCCTCTGTATGCTGTGAATATCATTGATTAAGAAAGGACTGTCTTGGGCCTGTGCAGGGAACAGAGGTAGGCGGGGAAAGCTAGGCTGAATGCTGGGAGAAAGGAGGCGGAGTCAGAGAGAAGCCTTGGAGCTACATCGGAGCCAGACAGAACTTTAGCCAGTAAGCTGCAGCCACGTGGCGATACACAGATTAATAGAAATGGGTTAAATTAATACGTAAGAGTTAGCCAATAAGAAGCTAGAGCTAATGGGCTAGGCAGTGATTTAATTAATACAGTTGCTGTGTGATTATTTTGGGGCTAAGAGGCTGGGAACTAACTAGTGGCCTCCTCCCTAGAAGAAAGCACTCAGAGTCGAGTCTGAGGACCTGAGTCCAGATGCCAGAACCCACGTAGGAGAAGGAGAGAACTGATTCCGCAAGTTTTCTTCTGATTTTCATAAGCATGTGTATGGGTAATAAATAATTAAATCAACGAAATTTGTGTCCCTCAAAAGTCAGGTATGGAAACCCTAATCTACCCAATGGAATACTTTCAGAGGTGGAGCCTTTGATAGGTGATTAGTTTATGTGGATGGATCCTTTATCAAAGCATTTGAGGTCTCTATAAGAGAAGATAATGTGTTCTCCATTCTGCTCTTCACCATACCTGAGATACAATGTAAAGCCAGCTGTCCCCAAGCCAGAAAAAAGTCACAGACTAACATTGCACCAACTGCTTCCTTATTTTGAATTTCTTTCTAGCCTCCAAACTCTGAAAGCATCTTTGAGCACTTCCTAGCACAGTCTGTGATACAATAATGCAGAAGTCAAGCTGTCCAGACCACAAATAACGAATAAGAGAAAAATGGAGGAAGGGAGGGAAGAGACGGAGAAAAGGAAGACAAGAGAACAAAGTCCAAACTGTCTCTAAGTCAGTCCTGTCTGGGAGGTTTTAACTGTACTCTGAGAGCTCTGTCATTTAGAACAGTTGCTTAGCGTGTGGGGTCACCAATAAGAATCCTTTCTTTGCCAGAATGTCATCAGGATAGTCCCAGCCTTCCCAGGTTATACTATAGGCTAGCTCTCTCCAGCTAGGTCAGGCTGGCAGTCACTGGAGACATTGTGGAAAAGGCTCATGCTGACCACTGTTGTCTCTGGGAGTGCCAGGCCTGCCTCTATGAATCATTAGGAGGCTTCATGCTGGCACCAAAGCTGTGTAATCTGGGCAACAATAACATTAAGAGGAAAAAGAAATCCTGGGGATGATGCCAGTGATCAGGATGCTATAATTAAAAGCAAATCTAACACTGGAACCAAAGTAGGTCAGTCATCTTGGTGCAGTCTTCGGGGAAAACAGAAAACAGAAAGGTAAACAAGTGTCTACGAACATGTGAGCAAGAAACTATTGGCAATCTGCATATCTGTGTCTCAGTCGACTATTACAAGGGAGCGTCACCAATGAGCCAGAGCTCAGTCCATAGGCCATAAATGTAGAATTGTGTAAGGCAGGGGACGTTCTGTTGCAGTTCTTATTTAAAACAGTCTGCTTAAGAAACAAACACATGAATCAAATAAGACAAGCTCACCTTTCCCTTTGTGTGGAACCAGAGTACGTTATCCAAGAGAGGGAGGATGGGTCCGCTCTGCTTCCATCCAACCCGCTGAAGTCTTAGCTCCTTCAGAACTGCACTTATGTGTGACTTCTCCTTTTGCAGTTGCAGGTACAAAATAGGTGCTGAATGAGATCTATGCCACACACGCACACATGCATAAACACTCACACTCATGCACATGCATGCATGCACACACACACACACACGCATGCACGCTCACATAAACACATGCGCGCGCGCACACATGTATGCATATACACACGCGCGTGTGCGCGCACACACACACACATGCTCACCCACGCACATGCATGCACACACATGGGTTTAACCTATGACAAACCTATGTGGGAACTGGACTAGTCTGCCAGTGGAACTAGGAAATGGTCTCTTATTTTAGAACCTTTGGTGATTCAAATGCGAAATGTCCCCAATAGGCTCAAGTATTTGACAGTTAGCTCATAGTGACACCGTTTGGGGAGATTATAGAACGTCGATGAGACAGACCCTTGATGGACAAAGTTTATCACTGTGGTACCTTTGGGATCGTCTATGGTCAACCTTGTAGTTTACTGTCTCTGCTTCCTGCCCATAGATGGAAATGTGGCGTTCTCCTACGGCAACAGGAAAGAGCTAATACAGGGCCTCTCTGCATGACTTCTCCTTTAGGTGAATAGTTCTGCCCAAGGGTTAGTTGCAGAACTGAACAAACAGATTGCTAGGGTACTAATCCTAGACTTACATCCTCTCCGCCTAATGGAACTTGGACAAGTTCCTTAAATGTATATAATAATAAATTAAATAACACTCTGGATGTAATTTCATAAAATTCATTTAAAAAAGTTTCCGAGGTCTCTTTGACAGCCAGTAATAACATTACCTTTCTCTACTTCCAGTTGTTTCCTACTAGGGCCAAGCCAGTTGAGCACAGCTCAGGAGCAGGAAAAACCTACTCTGCATTAGACCAGAAGTAAAACAATAAACACAATGCCCAACTGGTACCATTATTAGAAAATACTGAGGAGAAGAAAGTAGAATGGAGCTATGAGTAGAAAGGAAATAGAGGCAGCTTGAACGCTGCAGGTCTTTTGACTAAGACCCATGGGAACGCCATTTCCCCTTCACCCTGTTCCTGCCTATTTGTGGAAATTATTTCATTGCTATGGGAAATACTCCCACGGGGTTTTGCTGAGTGACCAATGCCCTTCTTTGTGTACAGTGTTCTGCTTGAATTTTCACCCACTTGTCATCATTTACAAGGAAAACCTCTGCTTCTCTGTGTCTGATCGAGGGGGAGGGTGGGGTGAGGGACAGAGGAGGCTCAGGTTTCCTGAACTCAATTGGTAAGAAGAGAGGAGAAAGAAACAGCCAAATTCATTTTAAAATGTCACCCAAAGAGATAATTTTACAAAGATAATTAGATGGGGGTTTTCTTTGCTCACTAAACCTTCATCCTGAAGGTTCTGGTTGGTGCTTCAAATGATGGCATGTGCTAAATCTGGAGTCCAGGGGAGGGAACAGATGCCCTGACAAGACCAAGGGTGCTTTGGGCTGGTGAGCTGTGCCTGGAACCAGACAGAAATGCTAGGAAGACCCAGCTTCTGGTAGTTGCATGGCTATGATTCTTTTGGGATTCTTTTGAAAAGATTTATTTTGGTCATATTGTTATGTATGCTTATATCTGGGGAGGAGGGCATGTGCCTGTGAATGCCGGAAGAAACTGTTATATCCCCTGGAGTCCAGACACTAGGAACCATGCTCCAGTCCTCTGCAGGAATAGCAGAATCTCTTACCACTGAGCCATCAACCACAGACTCCAGCCTTTCTCTCGAACTGAACGTGGAAACAGTAAGATAGACTCTACTTTCATGAGCATTACCCCTTAGCACACGCTATAATGGACGTTCATATTAAGGAAATGTCCCCCTAAGAGATCCGCAAGATCTAAGAGGAAGCAGCAGGAAAGGTAAATGTGTTAAAGCTGTCTGCCATTATAACACTATAGGCAATCCACTTACAAAAAGAAAAGAGTTATTTTGGCTTATAGATTTTGAGATTATAGTCCACAAGAGGATGGATCTCTTGCCTTCCTGTCAGTGCAGAGGCAGAACACCCCTGCCAAAGCGTGAAGAAGAGTAATAATGCTCTTTATGGCTACAAAGAAAGGGGGTAAAAGAAGAAACCAGTGTCTCTAAGTGGTCTTCATGTATATCCCCAATGACATGACGATCTCCCACTAGGCCCCATCCCAAAAGGCTCCTCCCAACAACACCACCTTAGGTAGGGGGCAACCATTAACAGACCTGTTTTGGAGGACATTCAATATCCCCATTTTGGTGGCAAAGGAACAAAGCAAATTTAGACAAAGTCCAGAACTCATCTTCATGGGAGACAAGATCCATGAGTGCCCATCTGCATCAGTGAAGTTCTGGTCACGTATTATGACTGGATCTTAGATTCCCTTAAGGCCAGATACCAAAGCCTTAGTCCCTACCTAAGGTAAACAGCTACGTGTCTCACATGTTCTCTTCCGTGATGTCATGTCTCTCCGTGGAACCAGAACAGTACTCCCAAACAAGGGCTGAGAACGCTGAAACTGAGACTTGACAGAGTGCATGCTATTGGTGCCTGGGAAGATGCATTCTCCAGTACCTCAACTCCCTACCCTAATCAAGACATCACACACCCTCCAGGAGCTCTCCAGCCATTTCATCAGCCTCGTTGCAGGGACGGGGTGCACTGAAATGGGCATTGGCAGATTTATCAAGGATACCTACAGAGAAAAAAAAGTGGCAATGAACATACTTATATTAAGGGTACTTGATTTGTGTCTGGTATTTGGATTTGCAGACTTCTGAGCTATGACTAAAGAGAGAGAGAGACATCACAGGCCAGGAAGGAGCTCAGTCCTCTCTGTGCAGCTACTGTGTGGGGTCAGTGCAATACAACTGTCTAGCACTTGGCTTTCTAGCACTGTGAACAATCTGTTCAAATGGAAAGGACATGTTTCTTTCAGCTCACAGTTTCCTAGACTTCGGTGCATGGTCACGTGACCTCACTGTTATAGACCTATGAATAAGCAGAACACCATGGCTAATGTACATGGCAAAGCAAAGCTGTTCATCTGATCATGGCCAGGATACAGAGGGAGAGAGGCCATATCCCAATATTGCCTTCAAAGGTATACCTACCATGATACCGCTTCTTCCCACTAGGCCCTGAAGGTTCCATCGCCTCACAGGGAAAGTTGTACTGGTTCCTCTTCTGTTCCTATGGCGAAGCACCATGACCAATACCAGCTGGTTCCAGAGGGAGATCCACAATGGGAGGGGAGACATAGCGACAGGCGCTCAGAGCAGAAACCTGTCAGATGAGATTCCATCAGCACACAGGAAACAGCAAACAGGAGATGGGGTGAGGGTATAAACCCTCAAAGCCCACCCCTACCTCCTTTGAGGTTCCATAACTTTCCCAAAGAGCGCCACCAACAGAGCATTCAAATACTTAAGACTATGGGGCTAGGGGACATTTCACATCCTAGGTACCACGGGATTGGAACCAGGCATTTGATCCCTGCCCCTTTCAAGGCTATCTAAGCTCTGAACCGTAACCCTGAGCATCTAGGGTCTGTGCTGTTGAGATCCCTCCAGTTCACGGGGAATAGGAGTTCTGAACTCGGTTTTGAAATAACATGTGTAGAACAGAACCTGAATTCTTCTGAAAGCCTCCTGTTTTTTTTTTACAAACAAATCTGGCCATTGGGAAAGTCCTTGCCTGTTTCTGTTACTCGAGAGATGGTCAAGTTGTGCTTCAGGCTTGAAATCCTGAATTCCCTGTGTGCTGGTGGGTTTGTACCAGCCTGACTCAAATCCAGTGTAATCTGGGAAGAGGAACATCTACTGAGACAATTCCTCTGTCATATTTCCTATAGGCACGTTTAAACGGCACCTTCTTTTTTCTTTTTTCATTTAGTTTTCACCCAACCAGTTTCTCCTCCCTCCTCTCTTCCAGATCTCTCCCCCATCTCCTCTCCACTCCTCCCTCAATCCACTCCTTCTCTGTTTCTGTTCAGAAAGGGGCAGGCCCACCATGGGTATCACCAAAGCATGACATATCAAGTTAAGGTAAGACTAAGCACCTCCCCTTGTATGATGGCTGGACAAGGCAGCCCAGTATGAAGAATAGGTTCCCAAGAGCCAGCCAAAGCATTAGGAACAGCCCCTGCTCCCATTGTTAGGAGTCCCACAAATAGACCAAGCTACACAACTGCATATATACATATAGGGCTTAAGTCGGTCCCATGCAGGCTCCCTGGTTGTTGGTTCAGACTCTGTGAGTTCCTACCAGGTCAGTTGATTATGTGAGTTTTCTTGTGATGCCCTTGGCCCATCTGGCTCCTACAATCCTTCTTCCCTCTTTCCTGTCAGATTCCCTAAGCTCCAGTTAGTGTTTGGCTGTGGGTCTCTGCTGCTGTTTCCTTCAGTCACTGGATGAAGGCTCTCTGATAACAGCTGGGGTGATCACCAGAACTGATCACGGCCAGTTCAGGCTAGCCACCCACTACGGCTACAAGTCTTAGCTAGGGTTGTCCCTGTAGATTTGTGGGAGTTTCCCTTGCATCAGGTTTCTATCTGACTCCCCAAAGTCTCCCCTTTCTAGTCATCTCTTTCTGTACTCTCCCCCCTCCACCCTCCCCAACCCAATCCCTCAAGTTCCCACCCTACCCCCAGTCTACACAGGGGATCTCTTCCCAGGGGATCCCCTTCCCAGGGATAACCAAGTATCCCCCCAGGCCCTCCATGTTACCTAGCCTCTCTGGATCTGTGAATTACAGCATGATGATTCTTTACTTTATAGTTAATATCCACTGAGGAGTAGATAAATACCATGTTTGTTATTCTGGCCTGGGTTACTTCACCCAGAATGATTTTTTTTCTAGTTCTATCCATTTGCCTTCAAATTTCCTGATGTCATTTTTTTTAACTGCTGAGTAATACGTTATGTAAATATACCACATTTTCTTTATCCATTCCTTGGCTGAGGGACATCTAGGTTGTTTCCAGATTCTGGCTATTATGAATAAAGCTGTAATGAACATAGCTGAGAAAGTGTTCTTGTGGTGTGATTGAGCGTCCTTTGGGTATATGCCCAAGAGTGGTATTGCTGGGTCTTGAGGGAGATTGACCCATAGTTTTCTGAGAAACCGCCATATTGATTTCCCCAGCAACTGTACAGCTTGAGTTTCCACCAGCAAGTGGAGGGGCGTTCCCCTTGCTCTCTATCCTCTCCAGCATAAGCTGTCACTTGTGGTTGTGATCTTAGCCATTCTAACAGGTGTAAGATGGAATCTAAGAGTCTTTTCACTTGCATTTCCCTGATATCTAAGGCTTTTGAACATGTCTTTAAATGTTTCTCTGAATGACATTTTCTTAGTGAATGATTGATTTTGGAGGACCCAGCCCACTGTGGGTGGTACCATCCCTGTGCGGGTATTCCTTGGTTGTATAAGAGAGTAGGCTAAGGGGGAATGGTGAGCAAGCCAGTAAGCAGCACCCTCTGTTCCTGCTCCCACTGTGCCTTGGCTTCCCTCCATGGAGTATAAGGTAAGGGGTGGAAGCCAAACAAACCCCTTCCTTTTCAAGTTGGCTTTGGTCAGTGTTTCTATCACAGCAAAAGAAAAGACACTAATACACGTTCCAACCTTTTTACATTCCTTTGCTTCTAGGAGGTTCCAAGCAGCACCCTAGCTGTCAGCATTTCAAAGGTCAGTGAAGAAGGGCAGCATCTGTCATGGCCGCTGAAGCCCAATCAAATACTTTTATATATTTATTTCACATGTATATACATGTTTGCCTGTGGGCAAAAAGCTCAGGCTACCATGGAAATGTGGAGGCCAGAGGACGATTTGGGGGACTCAGTTCCTCCTTTCTACCATGAGGTTATTGGGATTGAACTCAGTTCATCAGACTTGGTGATAAAAGTGACCTTACCCACTAAGCCATTCTCCCTGATCCCAGGTAAATATGTTGTCGCAAAACATAAAAGTAATGTGCCCTGTTTGTTAATAACCCTCTGACCAGTCACTGTCCTTCGGTAAAATCTGCCCTGAATTATACTGAAGTGGATAAAGAAAGGGAATTAATAATAGTTTTATTAAAATGGGCAGTGTTTTGCTATGAACGTCTAGAGCATCTTACCTTTGTCTGGGATACCCTTCCTTCGGGGAGCTTTTGTCCATAGATGGTAGAAGGAGAGTATGGGTTGGAGAAAGAAGCATGAAGATCGTTATATGATGGTCAGCTGTCTGAGGAAGGCTGGAGATGCTTTGAGCACAAGCTGCATTAGCTTGGTGAAGCACGCTCAGGAAAAGTTGGTGTTCTCTCAGGGAAGGATAAGGTGGTGCTATATAAACAACTTATGAAGAGCGGGAGTGCCGTGGGCCTGGGACTTTTACGCCTCCTGCCTGTCAGTCCCTGCTCACTAACCCACTTCCAGTCTTGAAGGACCTTTCTCTTTCTCAATAAAACGTTCTCTGCTTCTACCAATCTTTAGATGACCGTGGCCCAGATTTTGTTTCCAGCCACAAGAACCTGGAAATCTCTGTGTTTCCCTTTAGACTTTGATCTACATCTGTTCCCGAACCACCAGCTTCCCCAGGGACTCCCATTTAGACATAACTTTTGCTGGTGCTAAACTGAACTCCCAAATAAAAAATATAAACCCTTATATTAACATTGAATAGATAAGCAGCGCTTCATTACAAGTGTTTGCCAGAAGACAGCAAGCAAAGTCAACACACATCAAAGGGTTTCAGCACCCAGATGAAAGGGAAAATATCAAACACTGGCTCTTTTTATTTAATTTTTCATGGCAAAATATAGAAGTACAAAAATAGCAGAGAGATCCTGAACACCATTCCCTCCATCTTAGATAACAGAACGGAGTGTTCCTGCTGGGCAGGGATGGGGGCTCAGCTCCAACTGGGGAACACCTGCTCTTGCTAGTAGTGGGGGAGCTGCAATTTTTCTCGGTGCTTAGCAGGAGTTCTTATCTAAAAATTGCTGTTCTGAAGATCTGTCTTGCCAGGAGTTCCTTTTCTCGGCTTTGGGACTTAAGGCCATGTTTTTGCTCATTGGGTTTTGCAAAGTAAGTCTAGGTGTGTGGAAAATCATTGGAGGAACTGAGCGCCTGACATTCCTTAGTTCCTGGGGTCCACCAGTCGCTCTGCTTTTCTCTCTCTACTTTCAGAGTCTTGTGTTTGTTATATAGATGACTGGCAGTGGGGGTTCATCTGCTCTTACAGCAAACAGAAAAGTGTGTCTGTTCCATCTTGGCCTAGAAGTGGCCTGGCTTTCTATATACCTAGATCTTTAATTTCTCTAAGATGGCAGTTTTTTAAATATATGCTTTGACAGTAAGTATATAATGCCAAACAAAAGTGTGGCGACAGAAGAGGAATGGACCATCTCTGAGATGGTACGAACAGTCTAACATCACTTTGGATAAGGCTGGGGCTCAAACCAACAGCCTTGCATGTGCTAGGGAAGCCCTCTACCACTAAGTCATACCTGAAGCTCCCAAAGCACATTAAAAAATACTAAGGCATTAACTATTATAGCAAACATTTCTGGGTTGTTCCATAAGAGATGGTGGAACAGTGAGTCCACAGGATATAACCCAGCTGCCCCTTCTTCCAGCTCCCTGACATCCACACTGACTCTGAGTAGCACATGCATCAAGACCATCAATGGATAGTCCTCTCTATTATAAGGACTGAATCTAACCACACTCACTTTTGTTACAATTATGGCAACATTAAGAAAGTGCAGTGTTATCAAATGTCTTAAGTCTTTCATTGAACGGGTCCAAGGGTCCAACTTCTCCTTTTCCTTCTTCCTTCATCCTCTTTGAGGTGTGACAGATACCCACAAGACTTAAGATCAGAACAAACATCCCGTCTGGGGCCTACAATAGTCAAAGTTTCTGTGAATTAATGCCTATTTCTTTACATCCCCTTGAAATACATATCTTCCATTTATTTAAAGAGAAGTTAAAAGTAAGTGATTATTCAATGTACTAATTGTTCTGAAGAGACTCGAGAAGGTTAAAATTATGTGAGGAATTCTTATTAGGGAATGGCATCTCTGCAAAGTTCTGATCATGCTGACTTGTTGAAAGCAGAAAGGCAATCATCCTTATGATGGAGAATCTGCCAGCCTCCTCCTGGGACAGGCAGATGTTACACGCTTCCAAGAGAATTCAATGTAACTGCACGTCACCTATGCAGAGCTTTTGCCAGAACAGTTTAACTTGACTCTGAAAAGTCATCTAGACACAAGTTGAGTTCACAGAAAAATGGCAGTCATAGACGACCACATCAAAGTCTCAACAAAGAAGAAACTATCATTCCAGACCACTGGAAACTGTAGGACACAGCTCTCTCAGGCTTCAAAATACAAAGATCATACATGGGAAACGGATGTCAAAACATAAGGATTTCAATGATTAAGGATCATAAAAATGTATGCTCCTTGGTGAGAAATGTATGCTCCTTGAGGTTTTAGAATAAAATTTAGTATTTTATACAAATTAGATGGTGCAAGAATTATTATAAATTTTCTAGATATGATGATGGCCTTGTAGGATTATATATTCAGTTATTCAGAGGTGTGCACTAATATATTAGGGTTAAAAACTCATCTCATCTTACATTCAACACAGCATAGCAAAATATGAACTATTTTTCAAATAATTTAGAATAGGTCTTCTGCAAGCTATGGCCGTCAAGTAGTTTAGGCAAATTGTCTGCTTCTAACCATGGACTAGAATATATTTCAGTATTGCTCACGACTGAACAAAAATAAAACAAATAATACTTCCCAATGTAGAAAAATTATATGAAATTTAAATTTCAGTGGTCATGAAGTGTTATTAGAACATGCAACATTTCTATGTTGGCCATTGTGTCCACTAACTGGTTTTATACTGCTATGGCAGAGCTAAGACAGAACCCATCTGATTTCCAAAGCCTGGAATTGATTTTTCAGCCTTGCACAGAAAGTTTACCAACACCTGACTGGGAAGACACATTGATACCTACTGTATAGTTTTCAACTTTCCTCTATGCTTTTCAGAACATGAAATCTAGTCTCACAGTTGCCGTGTGAGCTCATGAGGGAAAGAATCTGCTTTCCCAAAGAGACACACCTGCTTAATGGGCCTCTTTTAGCATGCTGTTTTACTCTTTGATTAAATATGTTTTAAATATAGATGTCAACAGGGTGTGACGGTCAAACATAGGCATACAGCAAACCCTGGTCAAATCCATCCTCCTTATACCCAACTACCACCTTTCCCAATCTCTAAAACTGTTATATGTTCTTCCAGGTAAAACATTTATGACTTTCACATAACGTGGCGTTTGTCTTTCTGTGCCTGGCTTATTTCTTGTCTCGTTGAATGCAGTGCCCTCCAGTACTATCCGTTGTATTGTAGACAAAAGGGTTTCTCTCTTCTTCGTGGCTGAGCGATATTTCAGAGCAAAGCACTGCACATTGTCCATCCAGCAGCTGGGTGCCCAGACTGCAGCCTCCACTCGGCAGTTGGGTACCCAGACTGCCGCCTCCCTCCAGCAGCTGGGTGCCCAGACTGCGGCCTCCCTCCAGCAGTTGGGTGCCCAGACTGCGGCCTCCACCCAGCAGTTGGGTACCCAGACTGCCGCCGTGTCTTCCATACCATAAGCAGCACTGTTGCTCTGCATCCGCATCAGTTCTGGCCCATCAGCCCCAGGGATACAAACTTCCATCGTCGCTGCGCAGGACATGTCATCAGCTAGTCACGTTTTACCAAATTCTTGTTGAAATCTATAACAATTAGCTCCTTTATTAAATTTGATTCAAATTGCCCAAATTTAAGATAGACAGCAATGACTCAATGGTTATTATTTATTTTTCATAAAGATTACTAGACAGGGAAGTATCCTAAGGAAAGGGACAGGATAACAGTGGAAGTAAAAGTCATCGTTACTCACAGATTTATAACCAGATACTCACAGAATTAGAGAGGAATTGGCCACGATAATCAAAGTCTAATATCTCAAATGCATTATACAATGACCATTACACCGACAGTGTTCTTTTAAGATCTGGTTGTTTTTATCTATTTCTGTGTGTGCCTTTACACCTACCTGTGCACCGCATGCATGCAGGCACTGAGGCCTGAAGAGGGCGTCAGAACCCTGGGACTGAAGTTAAAAGTGATTGTGTGCTACCTGATGTGCATGCTGGGAACTGAACGCAGGATCTCTGGAAGAGCAGCAAGCACTCTTAACCACTGAATTAGCTCACCAGTATATTACAACACAGACAAAATAGGACACTATTTACAATACAAAAAAAAAGTCTCTGGATAGACCCTGCAACAGGGTAGAGATGACAGGAAAGAAAAAAATGCAGGGCCTGTAGATCTTCCCTATGTCCATACTCATAAAAAAGTCTAACTTATAAACTAGGCCATTAGAAGATTAACAACAATAGGTAATAATGAAACCATTATAATCATAGGTCCCTAAACACCCACAACTTGTAGCTCCAGCTCCAGGAGATCGAATGCCTTCTTTTGGCCTCCATGGTCCCTGCACACACATGCACATAAACAACAGATGCATTTTAAAAAAACTATAAATTATTTACTTCTTAAATTGTCTGTTTGATATTGTTGGCCCTTTCCTGGACACAGGAAATGGGATTGTGGGAAGCTGGTCCAAAGGAAAAGAGGTTTGAGTCCCTGTGCAGCACACGATAGCAGGAGTGTGCCTGGAAACTTCCTGTGAAACACACGATAGCAGCAGTGTGCCTGTAAACCTTTTACTTGCTATGAAAACTGTGGCTATTAAGGATACTGTGGATGGCTATGTACAAACCGACTCACACACAAGTTATATTATAGGAGGAATGATTTAAAGTTACAGAAAATGACCCTAGAACAGCTAGATGTCTGTGTACACAGCAAAACAAGACATGCACAAGCTCAGTTCCCATTTTATATAAAAAACAGTGAGCTTTAAGGCCAAGGGTGAAACCCGAACTAGGAAAAAATAACAGAAAGTCAGCCAACACATTTGGGCTAGGCAAGATTTCTGAGATATAACAGCCAAGCAAAATCATTAAAAATACATTGACAGATTAGAGACCAACAATGGTTTTAATTGTCTGCTTCGTAAAAGACACTGTGAGGATGAGGGGAATAAAACAAAGCATTCACAACTGTCCCATAGGTAGAGTAAGATCCTTGCTGTTGAGACTGGAGGCCTGAGTTCAATTCTCAGGACCCACATGGCTGAAACAGAGCCATCACAGAATTGTCCTCTGACCCCACATACACTGTCCCTACAAACAAATATAATGTAAAATATCTAGGGGGAATGCACATGCTTTGCAAAATAACTAAACGATTATATCCAGAATACAGAAAGGATTGCCCAGACTCAGGGAGAACAGCAACACCTCAGCAGCAAGCAGCCAAAGGAGGCACGAGCTGCCACTTCACCCCAGAGTGGTGTCTGGTGGTTGGTGTGTGAGCACACTGGAGACATGCGTGGAGCCATTGGTCCCCCAGGGAAATGGAGACCGAACCTCGGTTAGCACGATGACTGAATGTGGGTGAGTCTGAGAAACAACAGTAAGAGAAGCACAGCTCACAGCCGAGATTGATGGCGAGCAAAGCAGCAGAGCAAGTAGAACTATCCCCCAGCTGCTGAACCAGTGGGTGGCCCGACCTCCAGGAAACAGTGTGGTGGGTTCTTGAACAGGCAGGTGTGCACTTGGCATGCAACACCACAGCTTTTGGTAATCAACAGGAAAAACAAAACTGCGTGTTTGAAAAGCGAAAGCATTGTCTAAAATGTTTCATGGCTTTGCTCCTATTTGCTAAACGTTTAGAACAACCCAAATGTCGAAATTGATGGTAAACCAGCTATGTTATATCTTTGTAATGGGCCACTGCCTTACAGCAAAGTGAAGGATTGAGACACTCTCAAATGCAGTGAGGTAAGTGACCAAAAAACCATGTACAAAACACCAAAGATAAAACTAATGAAACAAAAGCAGCCTGTGAACAACTGGCAGCGGAGCTGGGGAGTGGGCTGAGCTACAGGGAGCATGATGGGAGGATCCAGGTTTGAGTGATAAGCAATGAGGCTGCACCAGTGATGTGGTGGTAACACCACTGTGTGCACCTGGTAAAACGCACAGACTGGTACTCTCTAAAGAACCAGCTTTACCATGCAAAAATAAAAAACTCAGTGGCAAATGATAAATAAAAACATAAGCGTTTTCACATATCTGATTGGAAAACAAAATTTGCAGCCTCTGTGTCAACAAAATTCTGACAGCTGTGGGCAGACATTCACAAATAGCTTCGCAGAACAATTTTGCAAAAGTTGCTAAAAATTTAACGAATACACTCTCAGATGAGCAATGATTCTATTTCTGAGAATTAGTTCAGAAGTGTACTTGCATACCCCTAAGTCATACAGGGTGTGATGGATGTGCGCAGATACATAAATATTTACATCAATTGAAACAGGAAAAGTCGCCACAAATGGTGCTACCCGGTTGGGCACACTCTTGGTTAAGACGCACTCTGAGGGATCTGCGTTCAGTCCAGTGATTTGCATGGCACCATCTGGTTTCGGTTCCACATCAAATGCAATGTGGGGCCCAAAATGGTATCTGTTTAATAAGTGTAATTTCATTACCTAAGGCTGTGTTCTCTCTGTCACCATGTCAACACAGCACAGTTCCCTCCCCTGTGTCCCAAAGCTGGCATTCTCCACAACAGCTATTATAATGTCAGGCTTTATTGTCCACCCCTGTTTCAGCTGTTTCTAACTACTAGGAGGAAAAGCCTGCTGTGCATTCTCTGGTTTGCACTGACTTAGAGATTGAGCCTCCCTAAGTGTGCTCGGGCAACATGGTAGACACTGGTCAGACTCCAAAGTCCTGGGTGGCCATCACATCACCTGTACATGGGGGCCTTCTGCATTGGTACCTGCACCATTGCAAGATGTTGAAAATGCTCTCTGAAAGTTGCATACTTCAAAAGGTCCTTTTAATCTGTCTCCCATAAAGCCCAGAGGGAGCTTCTAAAACATGTACCTGCAGCCTGCAGTCCTTGCTGATCCTGGATGATGATAGCTTACCTCCTCGAGATACCTTGTCCTGTCTTCAGTCCTATTCCTCGCCATCACATGACCCCAAGCCTTCATCCCCTCCATGTAAAACGTCCTGGGTACAGCACATCTTGTCGCAAGGATATGAATCTCCTCTCAATGACTGTGGTAAGATTTGAACGCAGGTCGTTCTAAGGGAGACGGGTTTATTCGTTTATGTTAGCTCATGAATGTGGAGGTTCAAGAGCAAGAGGCAGGCTCATATCTTATAAGACATCATGGTGGGCCGTGTGGTGGGAAGTGTGTGAGAGGGTAAACGCCAAGGATCTCTATTACACCAACTCTTAGGAAGCTAACTGGGATTCTGTGAACATCACTTAATTTACTCAAAGGACAGAGTCTTCTATGACCTACCCATGTCCTACAGGGCTCTGCCTCTCAGGCAGGTCCTACCACCTCTGAATGCAGCCATACCACGATGCCAGGGACACAGCCCACCTAAACCACAATGACAAAGATGGCCCCTCTTTTCCTCCTCGCTGCTTCCTTCAGTCACCTTCACACACATGTCAGCTTCTGCTACTCCCAGGTTGCTTTCTAAATGTATGGACTAAGTGGCCCTCTGAGACATTAATTTAATGCTGTCTGTGTCATCTGTCTTCTACCAGCCAAGGTTTGCTGAGGTGACATAATTATGTCCCTGAGCTTCTAACTGCTCTGTAGGTTTTGGAGAGGATATTCTGCCTCAGTGTCTTCTCACCTTCTGTCTACATCAAGCACTTAGAACAGAGATGTCTGTGATCCTCTTATTTCTCTGTCCCCTCTGGGTCCTCTGAAGCTTCTTTGCAGAACTTCTTGCAAGGGAAGACAGTGTAGCTAAGACAGGGACTGTCATTGTTCCTGTGCAAGCACTCTACTGCCAATCCCCTCTCTTGTCTTTTTATCATCACTAACTTCTTATTGCTCTTGAATCTGGTGAACTGCTTCAAAAAATGAAACTGTCTTGGCCAGTTTCTTAGTGTCTTCCTTTTTTTTTTTTTTTACTATAAGCAATAACTTTCCATGATCCTTTTAGCCCATCCTGCTCTTTGGTCATTGTGATGCCTTCATAGTTTATTGCCTCTTAAGTTAAAGTTTGGAGAAAGTAAGAACCAAAGTTAAATTTTCTCAAAAGATAGTTCCATGGCTATTTTTGGTCAGTACTCAATCGATCACCATTTTTAGAGGCTGTGACAAAATCCCAGGCTTTTCTCACCCCAGGGCAAGAACACAAAGATAAAGTATATATATTGATCCCATTGATTTTATTTCTCTAGAGAACTCTAACTAATACACCACTATTGGTAACTTTGTACAGAATCTAACTGTGGGATGTCTGAGATGAGACACCAGTGTTAGGCATAAGCCCTGTGTCATCTAGTCAGTGAGCTGTGTTAGACACAAGTAAGGCCGGCCAACTTACGTTTGCTGAATGGAAGTGCATGGAGCAGAGGATCAAGACGACCCAGTGTCTCTGTATGTGGGAATTACAATTTTCCTTTTAAATGAAATGAGGGAAATAATCCATGGACATAATAAGCAGAGGATTGAGACAGGTAGCAAGGTCAAGGTTCTTTCCATGACAGGGCCCAGTCAGAGCACAGAGGACTTCGCCCTTTGTGCCAGAGCTGGCCATTTCCCAGGTGCTGTCTCCATCTTAGTGCTCCTTTGCCCTGCCACCTAAGGAGTGCATTTAGTTTCTGCCTAACATAAGGACCTGCTCAAGAAATTCTTCAAACTAATGATGAGCCAGCCTCTAACCCAGCCCCGACGGCTCACATTTATCCAGTACTGGTACCCTTCACCAGGGTGGTGATGAAGATGATGATGAGAGTGAAGGCAGAAGGTAAGTGAGGGGTCTGGGTACCAGAGTGCCCACCAGCTCAATGTGTTCCTTTTAACCCAGCACCCAGCCACTTTCCAGAGAGGTCTGCATCTCATTCTCCTGCTGGGCCCAAGGCACACATGGTGGGAAGACCCATTCTTCTCACCACTCCTTTCCTGGGCAATGCTCACCTCAGTCAGTGACCTATGCAACGAGGTGGCCCCTAGGATCCTCAGCCCTGTGCTGGTTCCACACACAACATGCATTCTGCTCTTTGGTGAGGGCTACTATAACTCTGGAACTCAAAATTTCCCCCAAAGACTCAGCAATTTTGCCTCTGGAGAAATGTTCTCAGTCACGGTCTTTGCCTGTCAGCAGCCATAGCCTGCTCCAAGGCTCAATCAGGAGCGTCTTATTGCAAAGGAAGCCCACCCGTCCTCTGCTCGGCAGTTCTTGTCTCTGTGGAGCCGAGGTTTATAGGTTTAATCCCACTTAATGGAAGAATGTTTGACCGAGCTGGGGGTCAAGAAGGATGACAGCTACACAGTGGAGGTTGCATTCCTCGATTCACGGAGTATTGTGAGGGTAGCCATCTATCTACAAGGAAGTGTTTGTGCTATCATTAATACTTTGTTTAAACCATAGGATCCCCCCACCACACAGACGATACTTCTCTTTAAAGGTTTGTCTGTCAAACCATGTTCTGTGGTCTGTGATCTGGGTCGCACGACTCAGCCTGGAAACGAAACAACATCCTCAGAGGTTTCGCTCCTCTAAGAGCTGTGGCTCGTTTTCATTCAGTTTGAGCCATCGGTTGGCAGCAACTTGCGGATTGTGTCACTTCTGCAGTGCTTGCTCTCGGCAGCTCCTACAATGACAAACTCCTTTCTCATTTGCTGTTCTGTTTAGTCATTGGGAATGTTCTGTACAGGAGCTAGTACAGTGAGATTTAACTCTAAGGACAAGACAAGGAGACTCCAGATGTCTGAGGAGAATGGCCAATTTCATAGTCAATAAATAGACTGAGACCCTCAGTTTTTTTTTCCTTCTCCCTCATCCTTGGACTATCATAGAGTGAGTGGTCACGGGTGCCATACGTCCTGCTGCTGCTCATTACTCTGCTGAAAAGATGAGCATCCTGCACAGCCAGTGATAAAGAGGCTGCCAGGAATCCTAGGAAAAAGAATGGCTGACTGTTAGGAGCTTCTTGCAAGATTCTGGGAGCTCACATCCAAACACACAGCCCAGAGAACCACCTCCAGGGAGCACAAAGCTTTTCTATGTACATCAACACTGATACCTCTACACATACAAAAAAGAAGAAGGAAGAGTTAAAAGCGTATTGCAAATCAAGTTTAATACATCAATAACCACAAACTCAGCAGACTGCTACACCGGCTGTGGCATCCTGAAGAAGACAAGAGATGACTTATGTGTATCTGAAACTTCCTGATGTGTGTGCATAACTTCCTCTTTCCCAGGCTTAAGACAGCCCCTTAATAAAGCTGGAGACTTGCTGCTCTTACAGAGGACCCAGGTTGGGTTCGCAGTATCCACATGATGGCTTTTCCCAACTCCAGTTTGAGAAGATTGAATACTTCCTTCTCACTTCTTCCATGGGTGCCAGGCACACATGTGGCACACAGACATACAGGCAGGCAAACCACTCATACACATAAAATAAGAATAAATAACATTTTAAGGTGTCCCTTAGTTTCTACTCTGTTGTGGCATATTTTTACACTGTGAAGAGGTATTGCTGTGAAGGGTGTAACAAAAAGCTGAATGGCCAATAGCTACGCAGGAGAGATAGGAGGGACTTCCAGGCATAGAGAGGAAGAAGATAATGAAGGAGATGATGAAGACATGGAACGAGTCAGACACACAGAATGGGAGATAGGTAAAAGCCACGTGGTAGGACATAGGTTAAGAAAAATATGGGTTAATTTAAGTAATTAGAGCTAGTGGGACAAGCTTAAGGTAAGGCTGAGTGTTCATAATTAATAATGCATCTCTGTGGCCTGGGTGGCAGGACAAGAAGGACTCGTTACACTTTTCTGCCGGTGTCCCTGGCTGCGCTTCCTCCATGGTTTTCTACCATCTCTGTATTTACCACACGCAGGGCTTACACATTTGGGGGGAATCTGCCCGGAGGACACACCGTGCAAACTGAGTGAGACTCTTCCCTGCGTTGCATTTCTGTGAGCTCTTCGCTTGTGTCTATGTTCTCATTAACCTGTGGTTCATCGCTGAGCCAGGGCAGGAGTCAGGCTCTCATTGCTAAGTATTTTGCTGAAGAGGTAAAATGGAAATCCATGGTGTGGCAATAGAACACGCATTGCCACATTCCCGCTTTGCTTTTTATCCTTCTGTAACAAGGTGGAACACAACGGCCTTAAAGGGAGTCTCATACCTGGCCAAGCAGCAGAGGACCCTGAATCTCCAGAGGACAGGTGAGCTAGAGGTCACAGCTTACATCCCTGTCAGCCACCAGTCTCACGGGGGCCTGGGTGGTGATACAGGCAGGACACACTGAGCCCTGTGCAGTAGCGTCTCCTTGCCATTATTTAGGAAAAAAAAAATAGTCTGCACTGACGTCACATAACTGAAGTGATAGAGAACGTTTCCTGCTCCTGTCTGGCCAAGGACGTAAACCTTACTGCTGGGATTCTCCTCCCGGAGCTGTATGAATGGAAGCTTAGATGATGCCGTGGTTGTGAGTGGTGGTGGAGCCAGTAGTGTGGAATAACTAGGTCATGAAAACCAACACTTAGAAAGGAAAAGGGCTCATTCCGAGAGTAGGTTCCATCTGTTGGGACTAGATTATTGACCTCGAGAGCAGTTATTGTAATGGGCGTGGTCCCTTCCGTGTGTGCTATTACTCCCTGCCATCTGATGTGACTTCTTGTATTATGACCCAGTAGAGGCCCCTTGTCTAATATTGTAACTTGAGCTGGGACTTTCCAGCATCCAAAGTTCTAAGAGAAAGTAATCCTTTTTGCTTCGTAAGATTTCCGCCCTCTTTTATTTAATCATAGCAGAAGAAGCTGCGTGAAGGCATTTGCTGATGAGGCAAATTTGGTAAAGAGTTTCTGGTTATATGCTGAAAACTCCATAGCTGTTTGGAACTGGATCTGCACTGGGCAAACAGGATTTAGGCACTGACAAAACAAAGAAAAGAAAAACGAAACAAAAAGTTTAGATACTCCAGCTGGAAAGAAATTCAGAAAGACTCAGCTTGGAATTTCCAAACAGCCCAAAGGGCATCATCTGTCCATTAATTTATCTACAAGACTAGAACAATGGCAGGAAGGCATATGTGACCCAGGAGGCACGTGACAGAAATGGGATGGTCCTCAAAAGTGGCTCCAAGAAATGGCCAGGGTTGGTGAGCTCCAGGGCAGAGTTCAGGCTTTAGTCAGCCGTGCAGGAATTCACACAGGATTTTTTCCCATGTAAAGTCAGACTGCATAGCATACAAATCAAATTCCACTCTTGTCCTCACAGTTGGGTCACTTTCACACAAGGCAGTTATTCCAGAGAGGAAAGGTCTTGCTGCTGAGGACAGGCCGCCCACCCAAGCTGGACCCAGCACCTCCCATATGCACTAGGCCTGAGCTACAGGGCAGCCGGCATCTCTGGAAGCAAACACTGAGGCACTGTCTCTGTCTTCCTGCCTACCAACAACAGCTTCCTGAGATTTCTAACCATGAGAGTAAGACAGTCACCCATCCACTCAATCATCGGCCATGCACACCGCGACAGCTATGATTCCACCATGACTCTTCATTTCATGGGGTCACTGTCATATGTACAGTGTGTGTCTGTATCACTGGGAGTTACAGACAAAGACCAAGCCTACTCTGTTCCTTTACTGTGCTTGCTCGGATGCTGCCAGCCATTTGGAGTTTTAACCAGCATGCCGTTTCTATGTGAAGCAGCTGGAGTGGATAAGAATTAACACAGGAAGAGAAGCCTTGGCTATGATGAGGACAGCATCTCTGTGAGACTGTCCCTGGAGGAATGGTGAGCGCGGCCCGAAGGGTGTCATAATCTCTGCCACTCATTTCCAGCGATTTGTATTAAAAGTGAACTGACAGCAAGTTTATCAGGAGAGGCTTCTAGCCGGTGGCTATAGCATAGACGGGGACAGGTCAGAAGGAGCTAGCATTAGAGATTACACTGAGCTGCATTTCAAGACCCTGTCCAAAAACAAATAAATAAGATAGAGGGAAAGGTAGCCCACCTGAAGTTCAACCTCAGAATAACTACAGGAAGGTTGTAAAGCATGTTCCTTGGAGATGCTGGAAACAGGAAAGTGTGCCTTTTTTATTCCAGCATGGGCGGCTTCACAGAAAGACATTGCACCGGAAAGTGACAGCACCGGTCATGAAAAGTTGAGTGGTCAAGGAGACATATCAGTTTTAGATTTAAAGTCACCTTAGGATATCATTTTTAGATGAAGAAAAGCTTAGCAATGCTACAAGAAAAAGTTACAAATCTACAATAATGGGAGACCAGTATGGCAGCCCACAAAAGATAACAGAAAAGAAAAGAAAGAGGACACTAGTTAGCCCATTGGGGGCAACCCTGTCCTTCGAAACCAGAGCCCATGATAGTGACATACTCAGAACATCTAAACAAACTGACTGCTCTTCCAATTTCGTAAAAGGCAGTCACACAGAAAGAATTCTCCCACTACTAGAACAATTCAACTAAAAGTCCATCGAATGGACAATGACAAAATTGACACAAGGGATCAAAAATGACTAACTGCTCAGATCAAGGACACCCTAATGGATACTCCAAGGAGATCTGGATGTAGAAGAGTAAAGCCACAGGCAAACGTCCAGAGGAGAATTTATGGAGGAAAGAAAGACTGGAAAAGAGTGCAAGAACAGCAAATTTAGAGCCATCCTCAATCAAGTTATAAAGAAAGGAAATAATAAGGAGAAAGTGGAAATAGATGAGGTAGAAAATAAATGTGTGGCAGAGAAACGCAGAAAGTCTTGAAAAGACTAAAGACAATAAACCCTGGGAGGAGAAAGGGCTGTGTGTCTGAGAAAGACCCATCACAAGTGCGGCGCAAAGCTCAGGGGAAATTGCAGCCTGTCCATGCCAAGACATTTGAAATTTTAGATGAAATGGACAAACAAGAGAAAAGCAAAACTATTCATAGAACCTTGGGAATCCTATAATTAGTAAAGAAATGGAAACTATAATTATAAATCTGCCCACAAAGCAAACCCCAGGCCAGCTGAACTGCCAATTAGTTCTGCCACAGATTAAGGAGCAAGCTTGCCCCATGAACCTTGCTTAGTTCTCCCACGGTCTTTATAGGCAACCTGTCTACAAAGCAAAGAGGATTCTCAAACGATGACAAGGAGCAGAATTTAGGAGGAAAATTACAGGTTGGAATCTTTCATGAGTTCAGTCCGGGAATGATAAGCAAAATAATAGCCAATGAAATCTGCCCCATATACAAGATGATCCACGCCACTGGGTTTACTTATTCCAGGGTGCAGTCAGCCATTCCCCTTTACTGCATTATCTGAAGGAAAGACTGTGCATGAGGCTATTTCCATACAGAAAGTGACCAGAGATAGCTCAGGGCTTGTGTGCTTGCTTCTCAAGTGCAAAGTCCTAAATTCAAAATCTTTTATGGCAAATAAACGCACGATAAAATTTAATACGTAGTGGGGTTTGAATCTCTTTTCCAAGTGGGAATATCATTTCCTCAATTGGATGGAGTGGCCGTATAAAGTCCCTTCTGCCTGACACTGGGAAAGGGGCAAGCGTGAGCCTCACTCTTTCCTCCCCCAAGGCATTCAACACTACCCTGGAAGCTTTGTCAACCAGTGAAATCAAGGAAAGGGAATGAAATGCAAATGGGTAGAAGAGATGTTTTTGACAATATTTGTAGAAAATCCAAACAAACATACAGATGGGAGACTGAATTAGTAAAACACAGGGCGAAGACAGCGTGCCCAAGATCCAACCTTCACAAAAGAACTCAAACTCAAAAAAATACTCTGCACAATCCAGTCAAAAGATATAATATACTCCTTTTTAATTCCCGAGAGGAATGCTTCCTAGCAAAACACTGTATTCCTATTAAAAAGAGACTTCACCCAAGAAGAGGTATCTTGAAGACCTCCCTGCCTCCTGACCTCATCCATCTCAAAGCCCTCAGAGGCTCCCCCATGGGTGCCCCTCCTGTTGGGATTGTAGATTCAGCTTTTGGGTGCAGATCACGTAGCATTTCATGCATAACACTGACATCCGATGAGCACATGGAAGAGGCTGTGTCTCCAACTGGGTGGTGAAATGACAAACAGAAGGGGTGCTTCTTTGTCTTCATCCTGAACAAAGCCATGAGCGAACTTCCCGCTCGCCATGTTCGGAAGTATGTCTTCCACATCCGCTTGAAGAGCAGGATCCCCGGGGCAACTTTTCCAACTGGCAGTACATGTGACCAGTTCAGGCCAGCAGCGGCCACTTGCCCAGTATAGAATGTATTGTGTGGGGGACAGGTAAGCACTGGAGACCACAGCAGCGTTTTATGATGGAGCTAAGGCATAAACTCTTCATGGTCAGGCTCTATCGCTGGCCAGAGGCGTGTGCACAGGGGGGACATATTCTACAGCAGTGAGCATGAACACAATGGAGTCAACCATGAAAATGATTGAACACTGTAGCATGCAGGTCAAGCAAGTCCCTTTCTGCAACACTCGAAACCCAGAGAAGCTCTACTGTGAGAATTCGGGACCAGAGTCACATATGACAAGAGGCAAAAGACTAATGCCTCCCAGAGGAAACAAGAAAGGGCTCTGATGTGTGGCCGACGTCCAGCTTCCTCACGCTGGAAATGGCCCTTGGTGCTTTTGGCTTTGTTGCAAGTATGACTCATTTTGCCACCCAGAAGTCACAGTTAGAGGGAGCTACCATGAGACACAGCACCTTCTGTATGCTCAGCTTTGCTAGCTACCTCCCTGACTCCCACTCTGGTCCTTCCAACATATTAGTCCCAATTTTGAAAATAAATCTATGTTTCAAAGGTTACGTGTGGGGTGGAACAGTTTTACACATGAAGCTGTGGCCAAATGGGATACTCCCCCAGCGTTCACTGCTATATCTCTGCGGTATTTTGAACCCTCTTCCAACTCCAGTTCCTTGTGTTTTGCTGTCTCTGAAGATAACTGTTCTAGTCATATTTCTGTTGCTCTTAGAAACACCATGAAAAAAGCAGATTGGGGAGAAAAGTATCTATTTCTACTTACACTTCACAGTCCATGATGGATGGAAATCAAGGCAGGAACTTGAAACCAACAGAGGAACACCTTTTGCTGGCTTGTTCCCAGGTCCAGGTTCAGCTAGCCCAGTCCCAGCTGCGTGGTGATAGCACTGGATATGTGGCCTGGAACCCTTCTACATTAACTGCCGATTAATAAAATGCGCCCCAGACTTGCCCATAGGATAATCTGGGAGAATGAAATCATTAATAGGGTTTCCTCTTCCCTGATATGTTTAGGTATGTGTCAAGTTGACGGCTAAAGGAAACTAAGACAATGATCTTTAAATAGCTGAGTGTGTGTCTCTATATATCAGGCCATACCAGTATTTACATAAATGTAAAACTCATTGTACAGATATTGGAAAGGCATGCCTACTTTGAAGCATCTGAGCACTTGGAGATATTCAGAAAGCTAATGTCCAAATCCCCGTTCCCCATCATGTAATGGTAAATTCATAGGTATACTGTGATTACTGAGGTTATCATTTCTGTGTCATGACTTAGCCAATGAATTTCAGAAACTCCCTCAGTCTGCCTGTATGTCAATGTCTTCGTTTCAATAAGAGAACCTGGGAGTTGGGAAAATGACTCAGTCTGGCTGCACAAGCCTGAGGACCTAACTTTGGATTCCCCAAGAGAGCCAGATGCTGTCCTGTGTCTGTAACTGTACACAGTGGGAGCAGACACAGACGGATCTTCAGAGCTCCCTGTCTAGTCTAGCCAATCAGTGACGTCAAGGTTCAGTGAGAAGTTGTTTCAAAGAATAAGGCAGAGAGCTATCAAAGACACTTGATGAAACCTCTGACTTCCACACACATGCACATATATGCATGCATAGAAACATAGACTATACACACACAAAAGGGAGGGAGAGAAACCACGCAACCCTCCGGTCTCGTTACTGTGGAAAGGACCTTGGTTTGGGCATAATAAGGCATTATCAAAGGTTCGGCCTTATAGAGATGGTGATGACCAGCAGAGAGAGGAGACATGGTGCTGAGTGCAGACCCAGGCCCTCCCCATCTCCCTGCAGCAGTTGCCTTTGCCCCATAGAACCCTGCAGCAGCTTGAAAGATAAATGGTTCTGGGAAAGGAAATGACAGGAAACTGTCTTTCTCTGTTCCATCTTCTAAATGAGAAGCCTGTGTCTTTATCTAAAAGCAAGTAAATCAAGTCTGAATATGTCATGGGATTCTCACGGAGGAGAATGGTATAATCATTCATGACTGCCTGTTTCTCTGTGAGCTCAAGTTGCTAAATGAAATTGAAGTACAGAACACTGCAGCTGAAAAACGGATGGACCTCCTATTTAAGCCTAGGGAGTCCGGCCACGCGCCAAACACGCTACAGCGCTGGGCTGTGCACAGGATTCTTGACCACAGGAGGATGCAGTTGACTTTGATTCAATAAAAATGAAACTGGTATTTGCAGAAGAAGCGACTTGTTTAAGAGGAGACAGCAGGTGGATGATGTACAGGACTGAACCCAACTCCTCCAGATTCCTATTTGAGACTCAGATTCACATACCATTTTGAAATGTCATTTATCACATACGAAAGTAGATCCACAGCCGCACTCACTTCTCAGTCTTTTGGGCTATGAGCTAATTTCATTCAGAGACGGCAGACTCTTTCTGCAAGGTCATTCAGGAAACTTCATTTGTGCTAATTGTTTTAAAGCCTTTGCTCAGTTGTACATATGCAAAACTCTGTACTAGATTATCACAAACAGAGATCTGCGGACAAGAAAAGCTGAGGGTTGTGCCTTAGAGCACCCACCTCCCTTCCGACTGTTCAGGACTTCTAATAGGTCACTTGTTTGCGAAGCATGTGTTGGTTTATACATTGAGATTCTTGTTCTGCAGACATAACTGAAACCCTGGGCCTGGGTGACTCACGTAGTGAGACAAGACGTTTGGGGAAATATTGGCATAACCTGCTACCCAGAGTAGCAGAGATACTGACTGAATACTCAGCTTTTTGGGATGAATTCACGTCCTACAAACAGTGAGCCCCAGCCTTCAGGAGCCTCTGGGATGTCCTGCAGAGACAGTGTTCAGTGCGTTCCCATCTGCACAGGTCTGGGCCTAGTCTTCCTTGAAGATGATTCTGAAAGTTCAGATCTTACTCAGTTCCCACAGAGATCTCGGGAAATAGCCCCACACACTGAATAAAGACTTTCTTTTCAAGAAAGTCTCAAAAACTCATTCTAGGGAAATCACCAGAACAAAAAAAAAGTCATCTAACATTTGTTAACATTTTTATTCCTCCTTTAAAAACTTAAATGTAACTAAGAAATCATACCAAACTTAAGGAGAAATAAATCACAGTATTCTCTCTAATAAATTGGTTTTCTCTAAATCATTACTGTGGATTTCCTCAATAGAATTCTTCTCTGCATTGTTTTAGTTCAGTGTGAACAACTAATTTGAGATATTTAAATCTGGAACCACACTGGGAGACACAGCTTCTATTGGGCCATGTTGATTCTAGGTTAGCATTGGTAGTTGTGAAATGTCATGCTTGGGAAGAGTTGGCAGTGGATGTGGGAAAATGGACACTGAAGTTGGGAAAATGGACACTGAAGATCTCCATGTACGGGCTACATTCTGCTAAGAGCATCATGAAATAATGCATCTTGCCAATTTCAGCTGTAATAAGAGGTATCTGGTAAACCAGAAAGCTCTAGCCCCAACAAGCATGTTGTTACCCTATTACACAGTCCAACTAAGAACCCTAAAAGTCATTTCAGAGACCAGCCTTGAGCCCAGTGAACAAAGGCAGATGATGCTTTGTTATGATGGTAGGATCCCAGCAGGACTGGGGAAAAGCTACCCCTGGGTGATGAGAGCCAACAATGTCTCTGTGGATGTCTGGAAGTTCCTCGACTCATCCGTGTCTTGACTTTTTGAAGAGAATACTCACCATTTTATATTACCTTGATAGTCATTTTGAATGTATTTGGATGTTTTCATACAAACATCAGATTCCTGCTCCTTGCCTCCTCCCAGGTCCTCAGTGTGGTCCTCTGCTGCCTTATAAAACATTTCCCAGTAGCCACTTCCCTTTGGTGTGGTAGTTATAGCCTCCATAATTGGCCCTGCTGACTCTCACACCATGGTCTGTGGAGATATAGAGCAGTGAACCCCTCTGGGCACATCAGGTCCCCCCAATTTTGTGCCTCCTTGCTTTCAATCTACTAGCGGGAAATCTGTTTGGATAATCCCTTGGACCCAAAGAAGGGTGTCTGCTAGCTCCTGGCTCACTTTCTCCCTTATGTTCCCTGACTTCTGGGAATATGGCCCCTGGGTGTGCTATGCACCCTCTAGAACCTATAGGAAGTAAACATCTTTATTTCCACTTACGTTTCTCCTGTCAGTTCAAGAGATGCTCTCTACCTTCAAGATTCTAAGTTAAAACAACTGAGTGGTTATTTTCTAGAATTTCTATGATCCAAAGTGTTTCATTGTTTACTATACACAGGAACGTTCTAGCCGTGTTGTACCAAGCACCACAAGGGATGTTTCTCTGGCCAAGGACAGATGTCAGCCACTTTCTTGTTCTTCCCTTATGAACCTGATTGTACCCATTCCATTCCTGGGATGCTTTCTGCTTCAGAGGCTAGGGCGAAAGATACTTTGCTCTCTCCATGCTCCTGCTTCCTCTTTTCTAAACAGGACAACTTTCAGTGTATAATTTCTTGCTTATTCTTAGAGGATTTAATACACGCATGCAATGTATTTATGACACTTTAATTTGGAGCAGGCCGTGGTCATATCTTAGATGAATCAAGAGGAGGAAGTAAATAAGTCCCAAACTCTGACCTTTGGCCTCTTTGGGCCTCCACAGCTGTTCTTACTTAATGGATATTTCTCTACATCCATTCTCTATTGGGCCAGGCATTTTGTCGTTGTTGATTGGGAAAGTTTGGGAGAGAATTTATGAACCAAAAACAACGGACTCTCTCCTAGCTGTGATCAGAGTGCCTTACTGAAATGGACCTAAAAGGAGGACATAGAGGAAGTCAAGTCAAAGATCTTTCAGAAGCCACTCAGGTGCTCATCCAAACCAGGAGCACACACGTGTGAAAGAACACACGATACCTGTTGCACATTTGACCATAAGACTACTTCTGGGTGGCCTTTGTAGCAAAGAGCGTATCACAGTGAAACCGGATAAGGCTTAGGAACATAATGCAGCGTAACCTCTTGAACCAGAGTGACATTGCTGATTGGATGGAATCAACAGCACTGTTATCCAGAGTTCCTGCCTCTCCACCCTTCTGCTATTTGTGGCCAAATGGTGTTTATTGGAGGTGCTACTTAGGCATCAGATGGTGGTAATCAGCATCTCTGGCACAGGCCCACTCGATGTTAGCTGCATTTCTCAAATTCTCCCACATGCTTCCAGGTTGAAGTTCTGTGCAATAGCACAAAGATGCCACAAGTCCATTTAAGAAACCTTTAGAAAAGACACAAAGGAAAAGGAAGAGAACATGTCCTTGCTTCCAAACACTTGGGAAAACAGGAAACCTTGGATAACTGCTTTCACTCTTCTGAACTTCAAGTTCGTTATCTGAAAGTGCCGGATGATAATAGTTACTAGCAGCCTGTGACATTGTGCTGCGTGGGAAGTGAGCATAGGTCATAACCACATGCAGCATTCCAGAACACACAGAAGTGAGGATATTGAACGCCCTTACCACAAAGAAAGGGTAAATGTCAGAAGAGGTGGATTCACCAGTTGACTTGCTTTGATCCGCACACAGTTTATACAAATTGAACCAATTATAAATAATTGTCATGTTCTGATCAAAAATAATATAAGGCTGCTGAGATAGCTCTGTGGGCAAGTTGTTTGCCTGATACCTTGAGTTCAGTCTCCAGGAACCACATGGTAGAGATAGAGATCTAACAAGCACGGGGTGTCCTCTGAGTAACACTCATGAGCTGTGGTGTAACACCCGATTCTTTGTTACCCTCTCGGTACAGTTCACTCGCCACTGTACTGTATGTGAGCCGGGCAAGGGCCTGGAGATTGAAAGAACACACAGGAGACCTGGGTCATTCGAAAGGAGATCAGCCGAATGCCATTTATTCAACTTTGGGGAAGTCCTTATGTACCTAGCTGCTGCACAAGGGATTCCCCCCGGGCAGGTGGGAAATTGCCACACCCAAGATGAAGTAAACAATGCCCTACAGCTAATCAACAGGTGGGGCAGAGGGAGCACAAAAACAAACAAGATGTTTTATCTGGCTGACCAGAAACTGTCGTCAAGTAACCCCAGGAGCAGGGGTCAGACCCGGGCCCTACACTGTGGCACACGTGCACGAGCGCACACACACACATGCACACACACACACAGTGAGTATAACTATCTCCCGAAGTGCACGTAGGGATGGGCTAGGAGGATGTGGTAAGCTGCTGGCTGATTGCCATCAGCAGCGGTTTCAGTTCTGCTGGAACACAGAGTAAAGTGTGGTAAAATAAATAAATGACTGAATTAATTTAGAAAACCACAAGACAAGAAGGGAGAGAACAGAGCTTGGGGGTGGCTCTGACTGTGCCAGGACGGAGAGGACCTTGTAAGGAGCAGAGATGCGGGTCCCCCTACTTTAGCAAACTTGCTCATGATAGTGTGGAGACCAACATTAGAGGGCATGACTAGAGTTGGGGATTCAGCGCAGAAGCAGTCCTGTGTTGGGTAGGATGCAACGTACATGAAAAACAGTGGGAAGGAATGAAGTAGCCCTTTAGAGAGAGAAACTGAGGATTTAGTGAGATACCCAACAGGCTCCTCGGGCAAAGAAAGGGGTCTACAAGGCAGAAGGAAGTTAACAGGAAAGGAGAAGAAAAGCCAGAATCAAACCTGAGAGGACACCCTTGGATTGGAGGAAAGTACCAGTAATGACCATGGACAAAATAATGCCACGTGCCTAGACATGCTCACCCTGTGATGTGAATGGAGCGTGTATCGTTGCCTATATCCTGCCGTGGGTGAGGTACCAGGTGAACTCAACCCTTCTGTGTCCAACAAATGAGCCCCGAATTCCCATGTGCTTTACCTTCCTGTCTCACTACAAAGCAAATGCTTAGTGTTTGATTGTTCATAAAATTCCATTATCCATACTTTTCAGTTAAATCGGGAAAGATACTGAATTTATGAGTGGAAAGATTTGGAACTGTTTCTATTTCAGAAATATAAAGTTTTATTCTATTCCTCTCTAAGTTTTGTTACTGACTTTCTCACAAAGATCAGACATTTCAATGAGACCAGTTTTTGTTTAATAATTCATTATTCCTAATAACTAAAAAAAATGTTGGAAAAAAATAGTAACAATTCCTTCAGAGGCCCAAAGTTCACTGAAAATGATTTTCACCCAAGGGTTGGAATGTGCTCAACATTATTGGAATAAGAAAACAAATCATGTATTAGGGACAGGGACAAGCCAGTCCCATGAGGAAGGAAATTCGCAGAGAAGGCTACTTATGTGGAGATAATCAGTTTCTAGTTTAACAACTTCTTATTCTCAAGCAATGAAACTAATATAGTTGAAAAAAAATTCAACTCAATTTTCAGAGCAACTTTTCATTGAAATGATGGCAACTCAAAATACATTCCGACAGCACACTGAGAAATAATTTATTCCTTTGAGGCTGTGTTGGACTCTTACAGACTTGGGTAGGGCTTTAGCGTTGTGGATAGATGTCCATGATTACAGAAACTCTTATAAAGGAAAGCATTTCACTGGGGCTGGCATACGGTTCAGAGGTTTAGTCCACTACCAGCATGGCAGGAAGCATGGTGGGAAGCATGGTGGCATGCAGGCTGCAGAGCTGAGAGTTCTACAGCTCGATCTGCAGGCAGCAGGAAGAGACAGTTGGGGGTAGTGGCACATGCTTTTAATCCTGGCACTTGGGAGGCAGCAGATCCCTGAGTTCGAGGCCAGCCTGGTCTATATCATGAGTTCCAGGACAGTCAGAACTACACAGTGAGACCCTATCTTGACTTTTTAAAAAATGTTTCTACACGATGCAGGTAGATTTCATCACACATTGGTTATTTAAAGGTTTATAGCTTCTATGAACATTGCAGGTCAAGTGCCCTTGTGGTATGATTATCATTTGGGTGTACGCCCAAGAGTGGTATCACTGGGTCTTGAGGTAGATTGATTCTCAATTTTCTGAGTGGTGTGGGAGAATTGTCTGTATTCTGTCAATCATGTTTTAAATAAATGCTGACTGGCCATTAGCCAGGCAGGAAGTATAGACGGGAAAACCAGACAGAAAGTAGAGGTGGGGGAATAAGAACATGAGTATTCTGGGAAGAAGGAAGCTCTTTCCACAGTCCTGCCCAGACCACAGAAGAAGCAGGATGTGACCTGCCCCATTGAAAGAGGTACCGAGCCATGTGGCTAACATAGATAAGAATAATGGGCTATATAAGTTATAACAGTAAATAAGAAGCCTGAGCTAATGGGCCAATCAGTTTATCATTAATACAGACCTCTCTGTGTGATTTCTTTGGGGCTTGCCGGCTGTGGGAACTGGGCAGGACAGAAACCCCAACAAGCAGCCCGCTCTGCATGTTACACTGAGAAACTACCACATTAATTTCCAAAGTGGCTGTACAAGTTTGCACTCCCACCAGCAACGGAGGAGTGTTTTCCAGCATGTCAGAGACCCTTCATCAAGTAACTGATGGAAACAGATGCAGAGACTCACAGCCAAACATTAGACCAAACCTGGAAAACAGTGTTGAAGAGAGGGAGGAAGGATTGTAGGAAGCATGGGGGTCAAGGACATCACAAGAAAACCCACAGAAACAACTAACCTGACTCACAGAGTCTGAACCAACAACCAGGGAGCGACCTAGGCCCTCTACATATATGTGACAGTTGTGTAGCCTTGATCTGCTTGTGGACTCCTAACAATGGCAGCAGGGGCTGTCCCTAATGCTTTGGCTCTTGGGAACCTATTCCTCATACTAGATTGTCTTACCTAGCCTTATTACAAGGGGATGTGCTTTGTTTTATCACAAATTGATATGCAGTGCTCTCAAGTTGGCAAGGGCTATGTGAGGCCTGCCCCTTTCTGAACAGAAACAGAGGAGGAGTGGATTGAAGGGAGGGCAGAGGGAAAGTGGGGGGTTGAGGATGAGAAAAGATGAGTGAGGAGAAGTTGCAGTCAGGATGGTAAATAAATAAATTAAATGAGAAAAATTAAGCTATAGACCTTAATTTAAGTGTACATTTTTTCTTGAATTGACATTTCACATAGCATGATATTTTTAAAAAATGAACAAGTAAACACTCTAACACCATTGACTTGTTGATGCCATCTCTGTCCTCTGCTGGAGTCAGCAGGTGCAGGGGTCACTTCCCAGAACCTCCCGCTGTGCTCAGAGCTTATTTGCCTATGTCTTTCCCATCACACTTACTTCCGGCTTAACGTCATGCTGCGTCATGAAAAGTTCATCTTCCCTTCATGTTCCTATTCTAAGTTTTCTGTGTATTGATATAAATTTTTCAAATAATTGATCTGCTGAGATTTGCCTTGAAATCTCCTTATGGTGCCTTCTAAAAAGTCTGATGGATGTCTCCATGTAGGAAGGTCTGCTCTGCTGGATCAGAACAGTCAATGCCGGAGCTGGAGCGGTAGGTGGGTTCATCAGAGCACTTGGTTCTCCTGCAGAGGACATGAGTTTGAGTCCCAGCATCCACAGGCCACTTCACAAGTGTCTGTAAGTGCACTTCCAGAGGATTGGACATTTTTTTCTGGCCTCCATTAGCACCAAGAGCGCATGTGTTACGCAGACATTTATGTGAATAAAACACTCACAAACATTTTTAAAAAATAGTTACTGTTGGTTTTTCATTCTTTTTGGAAGTCTTGCGTGTGACTTTTTAAAGATCTATCATATTCTTGACATTTTAATGTTACGTAAAACAGCAAAAGTTTGCCTTCTGCTAAGGGTTTTCCGATAGATGAAGTTCCAGTTGATTTTTTGTATTGATCTTGTATACAGCAGTCGATTCTACTCTCAATGATTCTAGTTAAAGCAGGTAGATCATTCTCTACCTACACCATGTATTCTTCAGAATGGCTGTGGCCAGATGAGGACATAAGGGATGTTGTGGCAGAGATGGGCATCCTTTGGTGGTTCTGTTCATTCTGCATTTATAGTAGCACAATGAGAATAGCAGATATACCTCAAGGCACAAAACCAAGAAGAGGGCAGAGATGCATACACCCCCATGTGAGAAAAGAGCTGTTGTTGGTTTTAGATCTGATAATCTAGGACTTTTCAGGTCTGCCCTAAATCAAGATCTCTTACTCTGAAATGTCCCTTTCTCCCTTTCTTATCCTTTCTTGTTGGCTTTGGGAAAAACCACTCAAATGCCTGTCTCATGAGAAAATAACTCTACAGCCCATAGTTCATTGCACTGCCATCAAAACACACTCAAGGGCTTCTTCTTGTTACCTACCAGCACACATCACAGGAGATCACTGTGTACACATCTATAACAGTCTCGTTTCTAGCAGGTTAGGTCTTAGAGGGATCCCTATATGGACACTCCACTCATTACACACCATAGATTGGAATGAGTGTATTTCAGTGTGTGTGTGTGTGTGTGTGTGTGTGTGTGTGTGTGTGTGTGTGTGTGTTAGAACTCCATATTTTCTATTAGGGTATGTGAATCCTAAGACTATCCAAGACTTTCAGGCAGATGGATGGCCATCTCTTCCCCCACCCTCTCTGTGAGGGAGAAAGGGAGGTGGACACCCACTGTCAAATTACCTTACATGAAATGATATTGTCTAACCTTCCACACAGCATCTGGGCCACTGCTGTGAGGCAAGCTCTCCAAAGGCAGTCTGAAATGATGGCTGTGGCACTTATATTAGAGGCGTGGGATTTGCTTAAAGAACAGTAAGTTGCACAGCTGATTTTCCATGGATGGTGTTAGCGAAATGATGCTGTAAGGTGGTTATGTTAACACAGAGTAAATTCCTTCTCCTTGGAGAGCCTCCAGTATTAAAAAAAAAAAAAGTCTCTGTGAGACTCACTGGGGTTTGTGGTTTGCAAACAAACTTATTCTAATTTTAGGGCCAAGTAAAGAAATTTATATCTAAATATAAGAAGGATGTTCTCTTGACCCACAGATGATGTTTTCCATAATGGTCTATCAAAAGGGTTAGTAAAATCCTTTCACTGAGCTGACCACAATGAAAACAATCCATTAACTGCAATACCTCATTTCATCCACACAGAAATAAGTCATTATGTGGCTGAAATATGATTCCATGCTTTTGTCCAGCTCGTTTTGCAGATAAATAAGCCTGCATTAAGAGTGCTTTTGCAGTGTATGACAAAGCGATGGCACACAACTTCCTGGTGCTCCATGGTAGTCTCTGGGGAAACGGGAAGCCAGCATGCCTCTTTCCTCCGGATCAGTGCATCTTGATACATGATATCTAGAAATCTCAACTAGTCCCAGAAACGCTGTGATGCAAGCATCCTAAACTTTCCTTCGATATAAGCAACCTACTGTGCAGCACCCCATTGCTCTTTTCCATCTCATCACCCCCCCATTGCTAGTCCTCTTTCTTCCCCCAATCAGTCTCCCTTTCTGATACCTGACATATATTTTTATGACTCTCTTATCCTCTCATTCCCTTCTGTTTAAATCCCTTCCTTCCCTCTCAAAAATTATTTCCTACTTTCTTATTCTACACACACACACACACACACACACACACACACATACACACACACACTCCACCTTATGAGAGGAAGCATGCGATCTTTAGCTTTCTGAGTCTGGTTTCTTTCATTCAGAATTACGATCTCCAGTGTAGCTCATGTGCCCATGAATGCCTTAATTTATTCTTCTTACAGCTGAATATAATTTCATTGTGTATCCTGTTATACTTTCTTTATCCACTCATCTGTTGGTTTATCTCTACGATGTATTCACTGTGAACAAGGATATATAAGTAGCTTTGTGGTGTGTTGACGTGAATCCTTTGATGACTATTTAGGCGTATACAGCCGGATCACAAGGTAGATCTAGTGTCAGTGTTTTCAGGAACCCCCATCATGACATCTACTGGTCCTCTTGCCTCACACCCTTGTTAACATCTATAATCAGTTGTTTTCTTGATGTTGGGTATTTGACTGGAGTCAGATGTAATATCAGTTTTGATTTGTGTCTCACTGCCGATTAAGGATGTTGAACACTTGGACAATACCTATTGAACATTTGTATCATGTCCCTAAGAACTGATGATTCAGATCGTTGGCCAATACACTGATTTGCTGACTTCAGATACTTAGTTTAAGGGTTATTTGTATACTAGAGAAGTAGCATAGAATCTCTCTGATTCTGGATGTCACCATTCCGATTGCTGCTAATGGTTTATTTGGGGATCCTGTATCAGACAAGACCCTGCTGTCTACCAGAGCTGGCTTCACTTCAGTAACTTGTATTCTTTGAACACCAGGGCCTTTCCTGGCCAGGCCTAGTCTGGTGTACTTGTCTAGTCAGGCTTCTCAACATTCTCAATACTTGCCAATTTGAATCCATTGGGCTGGCTAATATTTTTGCTATGTAGTGACTCCTGAGTGTGTTAGGAGGTGAGGAGGCAGCCACAGCACTGAGATCTGTAAAGGCACCATTTTTGTCCTTTCACAACCTACTAAGCAGTAACTCACCAGCTGGGGTGGTGGGTGATGATTGTAGGTACCATGTAGTCTGATAAAGCTACACAGCACAAGGATTTACAGCAGTGAACGTCAGGATATATAGGCAGTTCCCAAGGTTGATCGACCCACTGACTTCAGGCTCATGGCTTGACTATCAAACTCAAGTTGTTTTCAATTGATGGAGTCTGCTCCCAGCCATCAAGGGTGTGGCAAACCTTCTCCGTGCCTTTGGCTGTGCCTAAGCTAAGCCTTCTATCATTTTTCCTAGACATCTTCATTTAGAATGTTTAGCTTTGTATTGGGTTTTCTTCTCTGCCATTTCATTTCACTGAAGTCCATCCTTTGAGCAGGGGTCAGCAACCTTTCTCTACGACAGAGAGAGCAAGCATTTGGAATATTAGAGGTGATATGGATTCTAACACAAGTAATCAACAGTGTCGTAGCATGAAAGCAGACAAACAGCTAAATTAATAGAAGTAACTTGTGCTGAGTTGAGAGGTGTAACTTTGGAAGATTTGGAGGAGAGCAAAGAATATAACCAAAATATATTATATGAAAAACATTTAAATAAATGTTTAAAAATAAACTTTCTTTGACAGACAAATCTATGAGCCACGAACTCTAGTTGACCAATCCCCACTCAGCCATAAGACTTGATAATTCTACTCTGAGTCTTGTTGTTTCTTCTGTATTAAAGCTATTTGCCTCAGGTTGTCTTCTTTGTCAGTGGTGATCAATAACTTTATGTGAATATTACTATAAATCAGTCTTCTTCTAGACAAGTACTTCCATAATCTATGGGGAAGGGGTGGTCTACATGGGAGGGGCAGTGATACAAGGTTTCATGCAGCCCAGGTTAGTCTTGAACTCTTTATGAGCACTGATAAATTGGATACTTAATCCTCATTCCCTACCTCCCGAATGCTAGGATTATAAGTGTGTGCCATCATGTCCAGTTTTATACAGTGCAGTAAACCAAATCCAGGACCTCAAGCATACTAGGCAAGTGCTCCACCAATTTAGCTCTATCTCCAGCCCTGGAATAATATTTTTAATGAATTCTGAGTAAATTGTAGCTATTACGTATTCAAATAACACCCTGCCTTATTCCAGTTTTGCAATCTGGAGATTATTAAATGTGTATGAATATTGCTCTCTTAATATAACAATCATATTCTATTTTGTGTTTTCTTTTTTTATCCAGTAATTTTTTCTTAAACAGTGACTCACATATTGTTCTATACACTATAAATGCTTACAGTATATGTTTTCTTTTTATAGAAGTTGTGCTTCTTCTAAAATTCCACCAGTCTTTTTCTATCTCATTGTTCTTTTATGTTTTTATCTTGTCTTGCTTATTTATAATCATTTTAAGACTATTTTAACCAGGCTTGGTGGTGCATACATATGATCTCAATGCTTGGGAGCAGCAGGATTACAAGTTTAAGGCCAGGTAGGGCTCCATAGTAAGTTCTGAGCTGGCCTGGACTATGTAATGAGACTTTGTCTCAAAAAAAATGAACCTCAGATAAAACCCTTCTCATGCCATTCATCTGAAGCTCTTGAGGTAAGGCTAACCGCATGGCTCTTGCTTTACAGTCTCTCACTTTGGGTTAATTACCTTAACTTGAGTCTTATGATTGTGGGTTATGATTTTTGTCACCACCATACCTTTATGAGAACATGTTCCTTCCCATGAGGCTGGCAATTAATTCTGTCATAAACCCCAAGAACATGTGATGTAGAATGGAGACAGAAGTTTCTGTCCTGCCTGGTCCCATAGCTGTTCAGCCTCAAATAAACACACAGATTCCTATATTAATTATAAACACTTTGGCCTAGCACTCAGGCTTATTACTAACTAGCTCTTACAACTTAAATTAATCCATTATTCTTACTTATGTTCAGCCATGTGGCTTGATACCTTTTCTCAGAAAGGCATTCTTATCTTGCTTCCTCTGCATCTGCTACTACGTCTCTGCCTTTCCTTTTCTCAGAATTCTCTTAGTCTGGTTGCCCTCCTCTACCTCCTGCCTAGCTACTGGCCAATCAGTGTTTTATTAAACCAATAAGAGAGACAAATCTTTACAGTACACTAGAGCATTGTCCCACAGCAGTAGAATCATGGAGCACACTGATTTCTCTGCTTAGAACCCGCTGGGCTACTTCCACAGGACATGTTTTCAAGCACGAACTGGTGTTGCTGCAGATGCTCACCATGAATGTATGATGCAAAAGTATAGCAAGTATATTCACTAAGGGTTTAAACAATCCGGTTTTGACTTGATGTGTGACTCTCTGTTTCAAAAACATTCTTCTCTAGGGCCCAAGGAGACATCACAGCCTTCCCTGATATTAGCATTACAACTCCAGCCCTTGGACTATACATTAGAGCAGTACCCTTCCCAAAGGCAGAGAAGTTGCTGAGATAGCTCTCCCTCTGGTTTTCATTCTCATTTTCTTTTTAGCCCTTTCTAAATTTCCCCCTCAGTGCCGCTCTTTGATTATATTTTCTATATTTTCTTTATTTGGCATTCAGTGCACGAGACAGGCTTTTCGGGTTGCACATTCTTCTTTTAATATGTATTAATTCAGACTCATTCTGGAAGCAGTCTAAAGATGCGCAGTCAGTGAATTACCTTTAGAGATAACAGGTCTGGGTTTAAATCCATTATCTGACATGAATTCATTGCTTGGGTCTTAACCTTACTGTGCCCTGATTACCTCATTTATGAATCAAAATAATTCCTACCCTTATCAGTCAGTTCAGTTGCAGGGGAAAAAGATTTCATTTTTACTCTCTAGTGCAGTTTTAAAAAAAAATCCCACACCAGGAACTGAGTGCCAGCACAAGTGTTGGAGGGGCCAGAGGGGCTGGTGCACGCCTTCATCCGGGGGTCAATGCCCAGAGCTGGGTATCTGGCTCCTTGGGGAGCAGTTTCCTTCAGCAATGATCTTGTTAACCGTGATGCAGGATCAGGATTGGGGAGCTGGACAATGATACAGGTGTGGAACACCTGTGGATCATGACCAAGCAAACACAGCCCCCAATAGATAACCTGGCCCTGTTGACCATGATCATGCAAACCATTATCTTTGTAACTATGCGTGCCAAGTGGTCAGCCCAAAAGGCATTACCCCCATCTCTCTGCATCCCATGTTTGTTCTGGGGCTTCTAAGTGGAAAATAAACACATCTCTTACTCTCTCTGTAGTATGTACTATGTACTATGTAGTGTGGGAAAGGCTAGTTCCTGCTCTTCAGTCTCTGCAGAACTAGCTTCTGAGAGAGTTGATTCAAGGCATTCACAGACGTCTCAGGAAGGATGGAGGATAATGGGTGGTGGACCAAATGCACACACTGAGCTGGAGTGAGACAAGTGCCCAGTTTACCGTTAGGGCCCTGAGTGTCCCACATTTGCTTCCCAATGATGCAAGGTTTGCGCTGAGTCTGCACGGCTTGTGATTAAACCATGGAACTGACTTTCATGCATAGACATTGATTCACTAAAATACGATTGCTTTTTGGTTTTGTTTTTCTTTTTGCTTTCTGAGATGGGGTATCTCTGTGTAGCTCTAGGCATCCTAGAACTCCCTTTATAGACCACATTGGCCTTGAACTCACAGAGATCTGCCTACCTCTGCCTCCTGAGTACTGGGATTAAAGGCATGTGCCACCACTGCCAACTCTGGTTGTTGCTTTAAAAACATAAATGAGTGATTTCTAGAGGGACCCAGGGTTCTCCTCCAAGAGGCAGTGTTGCTTGGCCCATCTGAAAACATGGGCACAACAGCAGCAAAGCTCTAGCGTGCGGGTGACATCATCACTCCAGTCTGGTGGCCAGGCACAGCGTTGTGGGCAATGGTCACATATAGAGCCCCTAACAAGCACTGGAATCATCCAGTAATGTCCGCCAGGGACAGCTCGGACCATTCCTACCTCATCGTGCCAGGTGATGCTGCCAGGTACCTCATGTTGTTAATGGTGCTCCTTGCTGCATATGATGTGAGATGCTGAATAAAGAAGAAAAACGTGGCACGGACCCTCTGGTGGAAGGTACCCGACACAAAAGAAATGAACTAAACTAACTTTTATTTGAAATATCATAAAATAGAAATTCTCCCAACTAATCTACTACACTGTGATGGATGTTAACCATGTATAAGTAGGTCAGTCAGACCATCACTCTTCATCGTGTTTTAACTTAGGAGAATGTCAAAGGGACACAAGGGACAAGATACAGAGATTCCCCTCTATGCTGTGACTCAGTCTGGCCCAGCCTACCTCCTCTGCAGTCCACAACAGTCGTTCCTTTAGATGTCCACAATATGTCCCCCTCACCTGACATTTCCACATTTATCTCAAATAATTCCCATGGCGATCCTGGAGACAGGCTCTAGCTGGACCCTGATGGTTTGGTGTACTAGAGAGAAATCTGACAACTCCGGACAGCTTGAAAGCTGGTTCACATCGTCCAGATACTCAGGCCAGAGTCAATTGTAAGGATGCATGAAACAAGCAAAGCCAAGATATATAAAGGCTTTACCACCAACTCTTGCTGATGTGTGCATCAGCATCCAGAGCAGGCAAGGGGCTGGAACACTTTATGACAAACGTGGTGAGCAGCTCTCAAGGTGACTGTTTTTCCTGACAAGTCTCTCATATCCAGCTACTGTACAGAATCGGGTTTACCATTACAGACTTTTTCTCTGCCTGTTGGATGTCTCCCTTGTCCCCAGTCACAACAGAGACTGGGCTGTACTTTCTTCTAAAATGTACGATGCTGAACGCACCCGCCTTCTCTGTGCTTTCCTTCTGTGGGTCCACAGGCCACATTTTTACCACTTTGCAGTTCCAGAAGTGGCCATTACACACGGAGGCCTCCTAAGCTAAAGGCCCTCTTGAGAGCTCCCACAGACAGGTGGTAGGCTAAACCCCGCCTCCCCTGCCAGGAAAATGTCATTTGAATCAAATTCTTTTCCCAAATTGTTTCTTTATTTTGTCTCAGCAATAAGAAAGAAAAGTAACTAACAAAAATAACTAAAAACCAAATGATATACTAACTAAAAAAAAAACCACTAACACCAGATAAACAAACCACAAGCAGTGTTAGCAAGGACGTACAAATACCAAAACCCCTAAATGTAGTTTCAGCATATGATTTGGCAAGTTCAGCTCCATGCGTGTACCCCAGGGAAGCGAAAGCAGGAACTGGAACAGAGGCTCACGGCCATATTCTTAGCAGATTGATTCACAGACGTCAAAGACGGAAACTGTCTCACTGTCCACTGGTGGAGGAAAAGTTAACAAATGCGGTGTGCCCACACACAGAGTGTCGCTCAACCGTGAAACGATGGGATGTTCTGACGTGCACACCCATGTTAGAGCAGCTAACCTGACAGCCAGGAGAGGAACCTTTCCTCTCCCTAGCATTTTACTTGCAGCCCCAATACTAATTCAACACTGATTTAGAGACGCTTACTGATTAGAAAATACAAAACAGAGGGCTGGAGAGATGGCTCAGAGGTTAGGAGCACTGACTGCTCTTCCAGAGGTCCTGAGTTCAATTCCCAGCAACCACATGGTGGCTCACAGCCTTCTGTAATGAGATCTGGTGCCCTCTTCTGGCCAGCAAGCATACAGACAGAAAGAACACTGTATACATATAAATAAATAAATCTTTTAAAAAAAAAAGAGAGAAAGAAAATACAAAACAAAAAGTCCCTCTGAAAAGCTAAAACTTTTACATCCTGCTCTCAAGAAATAAGAAGTAGGTATGTTGCTTAGTGGCCATGTGCTTTCCAACCATGCAGAACATCCCGGGTTTAATCCACAGCATGACAATCTTTAAATCTTAAAGAAGTGTGTACTCCCATGAAGCCCTAGCGCCTCCCCTTGCTTTCTGCTAAGCGGGCCAGATAGAACTATATGCAAGGAGGGCATATACATATGCAGGCAAAACCTGGTCACACCCAGGACACAAAGCAACAGCAGTAAGATCCCTGCCAGTTACCAGTCCCAGGGTCTAATGATGCTCAACAAATGAACACAGTGTCAAAAATAAAGCAGGCAGGTGCTCAAAGAACCGGATGTCAAAGGTATGGGGGTGGGTTATCACGTGTGACTGGAGAGCCGTCAAAAGCTTCATTGGTGAGTCCCGCCTTCTGCAAGGTAACGTGGAGGGGTGAAAGCTATGAAACCCGTGGAAAGTCAGCCACCTTCAGCCTCTGGAAGTCTTGAATTGCAGGCCAGGTTCTAAATGAGAGCTAGCTGACCTACCCACTGTCATGTATTTTTAGCCACGAGTTTATATATAGTGCCTTTGTTTTAGCCATTTCAAGAGGAAGAAGCCATCTCTGCATCTTCTTGTGATTGCTGTGACGTGTTTTGGAGAAAATCGCGCCAATGGGTTTCACACCTATAATTTTATTGCTTGGAAAGGACTCCAGGCTTTGACAGATGCAGTAAGATCTGCTTGTGCCAAGCCTGTGACCTCGCAGGTCCTCACACTGCACAGCCCTGCTGAAGGAGAAAAGCCACTGCCTACATGCCTCTCAAAAAGCGAGAGTTGAATTATGACCCTACGTTTTGGCAGATGTGCTCCCAGGACAGCTAGTATTCCCCAGCATGCCCTGGGTTTTTGAGGCCATTCTCCACTTCCTTTCTGTAACATCCTACTGTCTATAGGATCTAATAGTCTAGAATCCATTCCCATCAAAAGTGCACACAGCTGCACGGTAGTTGCAGGGACTTGAAAGGCTCAGGTGGGGGCCTGAATCCCAGAACGAGATGCTATCTTTTCAAAGTACCCCGGCCTTTTCTTTTCTGAAATGCCATTTTTCTCCACCCTGTCCTTCTGCCTCCTCTGCCTGCTTCCGACTGTTGATTGATTGGTGCATCCGCACTCACCCATGTTGCCTCCACACTTCATCCATCCTTAGATGGGAGCAGGCTGGTGTTCTCTTTTTATTAATGGCCGTACAATTTATTTAACTTTGAAGGATATTCCTGTTACTTTATTCATAAGTGTGAGCTAATAATAGGTACGGAGCACCTATCAGCGTCCAGTGTGAGGAAGACGGGCGCTGCAGATGGAGCATGGCCCTGGGCCTCTGCCCCTAACATGCTCAGTGTCTGTGCTTCTATTTTGAGGTATGTCTTTGGTATGAACAGAGGTGGCCGTGTCTCCTCATGCCAGTGCAACTGTACTGCAAGCGATTGCCGCTGAATCAGGTGGAGTAGGTATGGACACTCTGAGGCTTCTGGCATCTCAGCAAATTTCCATACCCTCAGCCTTTCAGTCCCTTGGGACCCAGGAAACACTTCCCCTCATGGTCACATCCTAAAATGCCTCGCCTAACAACAGCAAACCCTCCTTCTGAAACAGGACATTGTTACAGAGTCAAGGCTGTCCTGGAACTCATGACCCTCCTGCCTTAGCCTCTCCAGCGCTGGAGTAGGAATACAGGTGTAGACTCCCATGTCTAGCTCAAGGGCTCCACTTTGAATGAGCATGGCCATCCCCGCTGGCCACACCCTCTGGTCTCAGCTTCCATTGCCATGCAGTCACTTGAACCCCACTGGGAGCTCAGCTTTAGAATCTGGGTGTTTCTTTCACCTTACCACGTTTGCAAACTTCTTTCCACAGCTCTGTTTTGAGAATGTCCTCACCCTTCCGCTCTGGTCCCCTGCCTTTGGTCTTTGTGTCACTCAGGCAGACAGGCCAAGTTCACTTCCATTTCTGCATGTTGGAGCTTTGGCTCTGAACTTGGTTGAACAAGAAGGCCCATCCTTCCAGAGACAGGAGTTCCTAGAGATAAGTAAAAAAGATCTCCTATGAGTGTCTTTTTCTGATACAAACCAGCCAATCCATAGTCAACACCCCAACCTCTTATCCCCTGAGGCCAGGCAGAGGAGTGGGCATGGCTCACATCAGATCACCTGAGGCAGCATAGCATCCTCCAGGGTGGGAGTGATGGTAAAGGCCGGTCTCAGGTTTTACTCCTTCCCTCGGCGCCCCACTGGCACTCCTGCCTGAGGCCTCCCCAGCGGGGCAGGCTCTTCTTTGCCAGACACAAGTCATCCTTTTAAAGGCAGTCTCTTCCTGGTCTGCTGTCCTCACCACACAGCCATGTTTTAAAACACCATCCTTCGGCATGCACTTTCTTGGAACTCAGATGAAGGTGTCTGAAAGCTTTCTAAGGGAAACCACACAACAGTGCTCACTGTTTATGTCGTGGATTCCTGATGCCTAACCATTAACAGCAACCCTGGCTGCAGACCCCAGTTGCTTCTGAGGGTACTTCTGTGTTCCCCACCTTTTCCATAAACCTGACTGCCCTGCCCTGCTGCTGTGTCTTCCATTTGATGGAGAAAACAGAAAGTACCAGAGTTGAAATTCCTCCCTTCTCCCAGTAGTCTGCTCATGATTGCGCTGACATGTCCACCCTCCTGCAGGCATAGAAAAGTTGCTTTCTGGCCTGGACAGAGCCTGGCCTTCCACTAGAAGCTCATGGATCTTCTTCATCATCCGTGACATCACAGTCAAGTGGCTCTTTATTTTTCATGCTTCTAATTGTGCCCTCTACACAGTACAGCATGTTTAAGCAATGTTGCTCAGGTCATCACCCTGAAGCAGTGTCTCTCAGCCTCTGGCCATGCTATCTGAGATGAATCTTCAGCATGCTTTCAATGCGTCTGAAAGCCTCAAGTATGTACCCCTGAAAGACATGGACTTCTGGGAAATGTGACCAAAATGACTTAGGACAGGCAAAGGACTTAACACTTAATATACTCAAGTGTGCAAGTACGGTTCCGGTGCATATGATTAACTCACAGTTCCTCCTGCAGTTGGTTTGCATCAGGGATAAACACGAGATGAAACTTAAAAGTAGAAGCAGCCGTAGGATGGCGAAGAATAAGTAGAAATTACTGTCGAAGCCATAGAGCGGACTGCTTACCACAGGAGCATCAAGTTAAGAGTGAGAACACTTCTCTAGAACCTAACAGTAGATCACAAGGTTTGGGATGTGCCAGGTTGGCCAGTTTGTCCCCTGACCTAGACACATTCCAATGGGTGTAAAAGACTTCATCAGTGCCCTAATTTGGAATTTTGTCTTTTGATCTTAGGCCTGAACTCAGTGCTTTGTACTTGCTAGGCATGTGATCTATCAATGTGCTAAACTCTGAAGCCCAGAACTCTACAGTTTACAGATCTGAAGTCTCCATGCATCTACAGAGCCAACTCCTGGAGTCCAAGCACCCAACTCCATGGGTTCAAGCACACAACTCCGTGAGTCTAAGAACCCAACTCCGTGGGGCTAAGAACCCAACTCCATGGATCCAAGCACCCAATTCCATGAGCCCAAGCACACAACTCCATGGGTCCAAGCACCCAACTCCATGAGTCTAAGAACCTGACTCCATGGATCCAAGCACCCAAATCCATGAGTCCAAGCATATAACTCTATGGGTCCAAGCACCCAACTCCATGGATCCAAGCACCCGATTCCATGAGTCCAAGCATACAACTCCATGGGACCAAGCACCCAATTCCATGAGTCCAAGCACCCACCTCAAGCAGATTTCCAGCTGATGGCTTTGCCTCAATCTGATTTATCTCACCCAAATGCTGCTCAGCTGCCCGTGCTTCCTCAGCCCTTCTGTCATGAAAACCCCAGTCCTGCTTCCCCTAGATGGAGAGCTTGCTTAGCTTCATCACTAAGCCATGTTTCTGATTTACAGATCTCTCCTGCACCACGGTAAAGCTGTCTTCCATTTTAACTTAATGTATGATTTCCTGGTTTACCCCATTAGACTCCAATATATTTAACACAAAGGAAGTAGGGTGAATGACTGACGGCCCTGCATTCCCAGACCCTGTGACATATCTTAAGTGAGGAGAAGGTCTCTACAGGAATAAAATCCGTCACTCGGGATGGGATGTTCTCCTGTACTATTTGTGTGAACTGAAAGCAAGCGTGAGGGGAAAGACAGCAGCAGGATCAGAGTGCTCCAGCGGGACTGGAGAGTAGAAGGAAGGTTGGACCGATCTGAGCTGAAGACAGGAATGACGAGCCTTCCCCCAGAATCTGGGAAGGAAGGAGCAGGATTCCCCTCAGACCTCTGAAACTAAGTAAGCCCTGCAGATGCATGGCGACTTCAGACCTGCAAAACTGCGGAATAAATTTGAGTCTCTTTCAGCCGCTTGGTTTGTAACAATTTATTAACATAGGCAGAGAAAACTGATATCTTTATAATATATTTTAATCTCTGCCCTCCTCTGGTTCTTTTTATTTTGTTTTTGTAATTTATTTAAGCCCAGTCATCCATCCAAACAAAATTTTCCATATTTTGGTGGAGCTAACTGCATCTTCATGGCTGTGTTAGCTTGTTCTTCAGTTAAAGTAAATCTTATACTTTGATTTTTAGATCCAAAGTCCCCATTAGAGAAGTTCAACCTGGGCTGGGGGGGGGATACTGCTCAGATGGGCTGTGAAATACCTATGACATCAACTCAGGAGAGGCATGTGTGTCTGTTCTCATGACTGAACATTGATTGTTCCACCCAGGGTCACTTCGATGGTTCCCTGATGATGTTCTCATCAGCGTGCAGTGGATATGTGGATGAAGGACCTCAACAACAGTGTTTGCTCTGTCTTTTATTGCGGCGGGAAGAGAGATTGTACTTTCACCACTTTATCTCTTCTGAAATTATTGGCTAAATTTAATCCATATAAAGAATATTTTCCTATCAAATATTTGCTAAACCTGAGGCACAGTTTAAACAGGAAAAGTAAATATTTGATTTTTACACCAGTTTTCATTAAAAAAAAAATGAATTCATCTTCTGTAGTTATCATTCTCTTGGCTCTCACTGGCCTCTTCTGCCACCAGCCCTACCTATATGTTCTGACAGGTGCCCTTGCTTACCCAACACATCTTCTGGGAGCCTGAGGGTTCCGCTCCATTTGGACATTTTCTTTCCTCATGAAAGGCAGCTCAGACTTTGAGGTTCACACAATGGCTTGCCCTGAGCTCCTCCCAACAGGTTGCTCCAGACCATAGCTGGAGTTGGCATGTTGTGGTAGCTCATAGGCTGAGCCATGCTTCATCTCCCAGCTAGTGTGTACCTCGAAGACATCCTCCCAAGCTCAGCATGAAATCATCCAAAAGTGTTACAAATCTGAGCAGACTTCTCCTGGGACCCAACACTTAACCACACACCTCTGTGGTTGCCTGTAGTCCAGCATTGGTGTGGATTCTCGGGCAGTCTCTTGAGTTTTCTTTATGGAAGAGGGATCGTTTCTGGGAATTTCTTGATTATTTAAAATCAACTTTGCTTTTGTGTTTGAGGATAAAACTAAGTCAAACTACATTTGGATTTGTGCAGAAAGACTTTTTAGTGTGCCATGGTGAAAGCCACCTGCAGTTGACAGAGTATGGGGCATGTAGCAAGTGACTGATGAGGAGGAATTTGAAAACTTCAGCTTTCTCTGCATTTCTTCCCATGGTGCCCAGGCGCAGTGACCTGCACTGAGATGTTCTGACAGTCTTGGACAGCGGGTGTAGCCTGGGCCGTAGAGCCAATGTGAAGCTATAGTTCATCTTCTAGCATGGAAAGGAAGGCTTATACAGCTGTAGTAAAAGGAGAGCGGGCCTGCTTTGGCGCCAATTTGTAGTATGAGGCGTGGGCCACGGTCCCAGGGCCTGCTAGCTTAACCCCTGATATAATTACACAGAAACTGTATTCATTTAAAACACTGCCTGGCCCATTAGTTCTAGCCTTTTATTGGCTAACTCTCACATCTTGATTCAACCCATTTTTAATAATCTGTATGTCACCACGAGGTCGTGGCTTACTGGAAAAGATTGGCAGCTTCATGCTGGCAGCTCTCTCTGTCTTCTTCCCAGCATTCTGTTCTCTTTTCCCCACCTATCTAAGTCCTACCCTATCAAAAGGCCAAGGCAGCTTCTTTATTTAACCAATGAAAGCAACACAAATACAGAAGGATCTCCTACACCATTTCCCCTTTTTCTGTTTTAACAAAAAAGAAGGCTTTAACTTCAACATAGTAACATTACATATAACAAAACAGTTATCAAGCGAGAACTACAGTTACCATGTTTATATCTACTTTATCTTTTATCATAACTAGGGAAAACTATAATTATAACTATCCATTCTTCAACTCCATCAAGACTCCAGAAGGATATAATATTAAACAAGAAGTAAGCAACTTCAAAAACTTTAGAAATGACAGAGACATCTCGCTACCCAAAGTTATTTTGTTCAGTTGGGGCATCCATCGTCAGCCTATAGGCCCATAGTATCCAGCAGACTTTTTCATAAAGCAGGAAATTTCAAAGACAGTTCAGTAACTTTCTTCTGTATCCTGCAGAATGTCTCACAGACTCTTTCATGAATCAGGAACCCCGAAGGATCATCTCATCTTTAGGCAAGTTCAGCAGTCCTCTCTCTGCAGGTTCTTTATGTCCAGTTTATGCAACAGTCCAGGCAAGAGCAGTTTTTTGCCCAAATGGCTAACAAACTCCATAAGGAGACTCTTCGATGCCCACTTTCCTCTTGAAGTAGATTGGTGCTGCCAGGAGCAGACATGTCTCATTGTCATGAAAAAGTCTTAAATTATTAAAACATTAAATGCCATATTCTGCTGTCTTTAAAAGATATGAAAAATGCCTATCTAAAATGTGTCTATGCACATCCAGGAAATCTAACTAACATGACTACAAATTTAACTATTATAGCAATTATCTATTAACCTATATTTCTTAATTATACATTACATTTTTAAATGAACTACACAATCACAATACCATAATTAAGATCAGAAATACATATATAGAACAAAATTGACCTTAAACTTGTATCAATAAAGCAAAATCCATACCAATGCAAATTATTCATATCTATATCATATCCTCCTTTAAATGTAAAAAGAACACTTATAAACAATATTTCAGAATATGGGTGTAGTTTTTTCTCTCCAAACTTCTTCCTGCTGTATGGGGGCACTGTTAATCAGGTCTTTCATGGTATAACCTGTGTGCTAGGTTCATCTCAGTCAATAGTTGGGTGAAGTAATTTTCTGAAGGTGTTCACAGTGACCTTTCAGGAGGGCGTAGTCTATCATACCATATTGGTCTAAAAGAAATCCACAGGGTGTCATCTTCTGTGAAAACAAAAGAAGAACCTCTTTTCCAAAGCATCATATCCTTAACCCAAATTTTGAAGCCAAGATACCTTTAGAACATATATGCTAGTTTAGCTTAGCAGACCACACAATGAAATATCTCTGTGTATTTAGCTCCTTCACAGTCAAAAAATTTAAAGAAAACACATAAAATACATAATCCAGACATTCTGTAAATTTTCCATTTTTATGTGGCTTATTATTTCTTTTTTCTTTCCTTTAATCTATGATTATCTGTACTCTGTCTCTTTAAAGACTTTACCCGTTTTTTTAAGTATCTCTCTATATTCTTTATTTCTTTTCTCTTTTAAGCCTACTACGTACCTTTATTCAACAGTGTGAGCCATTTAGAGGTCTTTTATGTCTGAATCTGTCCTATTGTGAATCTGTAATTCTTTCCTATCCAGGAGCACTTCTTAAAATCCTAAGCACTTCTTAAAACTTACGTTGCGCCATGTAGTGGTAATACAGTACCACCTGTTTCCGGCCCAGTCTACACCTTAACTGCACTGTTATTATGGTAATTACAATAGTTACAGCTGAGATCAGCACAGTTCAGCATGGCAGAGATGCTACTGCTTCAGAGTGATTTGGTACCCCTGAACCGTGCACAGTTCCAGTCAGGCAGCAGTCCACATTGACATCAAGCAAGCTGTAGCACTTTAGTCACAAAACCCCATCCAAATTCTCTGTCTCCGGCAAGAGCCAGAGATTGTGCTGGCAGAAAGCTGGCATTTTAAAACTGCAGCGGCTTTTTTACTGTTGCGGCTGCTGAGTGAGGAAATTTTCTCTGTGGCACCCCACTAGCAAACAGCAAAAGGCTGTGTTAAACTCTCTATTTGTGTCTAGAATTTCTTTTCAAGCCCCATGTTGGGCGCCAATCTGTAGTAAAAGAAGAGCGGGCCTGCTTTGGCGCCAATTTGTGATATGAGGCATGGGCCACGGTCCCAGTGCCCAGCTAGCTTAACCCCTGATATAATTACACAGAAACTGTATTCATTTACAACACTGCCTGGCCCAGTACGTCTAGCCTCTTTATGGCTAACTCTCACATCTTGATTCAACACATTTTTAATAATCTGTATGTCACCACGAGATCCTGGTTTACCAGGAAAGATTCAGCATGTCTGACTTGGCAGCTTCATGCTGGAGGCTCTCTCTGTCTTCTTCCCAGCATTCTGTTCTCTTTTCCCCGCCTATCTAAGTCCTGCCCTATCAAAAGGCCAAGGCAGGTTCTTTATTTAACCATTAAAAAATTGACACTTCCTCCCCTTCTCCCATTCCCCTCCTGCTCCCCCACTAACCCTCCTCCCTCCCCCTCCATCCTTAAGAGAGGGCAGTGTACCCTGCCATGTGGGAAGTCCAAGGCCCTCCCCCCTCCATCCCAGCCTAGGAAGGTGTGCATCCAAGTAAACTAGGGTCCCAAAAAACCAATACATGAAGAATAGACAGGTCCCAGTGCATTATCTATGGCTTCTCAGTCCGTCCCCATTGGCAGCCATATTTAGAGAGTCTGGTTTGATCACATGCTCATTCAGTCCCAGTCCAGCTGGATTTGGTGAGCTCCCTTTAGATCAGGCACACTGTCTCAGTGGGTGGAACAACCCCTAGCAGTTCTGACTTCCTTGCTCATCTTCTCCCTCCTTCTGCTCTTCAACTGGACCTTGGGAGCTCAGTCCATTGCTCTGATGTGGATGTGGGTCTCTGTCTCTATCTCCATCCATTGGATAAAATTACTATGGTGATAATCAAGATATTCATCAGTGTAACTATGGGACAAGGCCAGTTCAGGCACCCTTTCCTCTGTTGCCCAAGGAACTTAGCAGGGGACATCCCTCTGGACACCTGGGATCCCCTCTAGAGTCAAGTCTCTTGCCAACCCTAAAATGGCTCCCTTAGTATAGATATCTTCTTCCCTGATCCAATCTCTGCCCTTCCTCCATCTCCACCCTCCCACTCCCCCAAGCTCTCCCCAGACCTTCCCTTCTTCCTTCTCCTTCCCCCTCTCCCCATTCCCCAACCCCAACTCCACTCCTACCCCACCCCCATGCTCCCAACGTTTCCCCAGCTATCTTGTTTGCTTTCAATTTCCAGGAGAACTATACATGTATTTCTTTGGGTTCACCTTGCTATTTGTCTTCTCTAGGCTTATGAACTATAGGCTTAATGTCCTTTGTTTATGGCTAGAGTCCACTAATCAGTGAGTACATACGATATTCATCTTTTTGGGTCTGGGTTATCTCACCAAGGATAGTGTTTTCTATTTCCATCCATTTGCATGCAAAATTCAAGATGTCATTGCTTTTTACCACTGTGTAGTATTCTAATGTGTATATATTCCAAGCTTTCTTTATCCATTCTTCCATTGAGGGGCACCTAGGTTGTTTCCAGGTTCTGGCTATTACAAATAATGCTGCTATGAACACAGTTGAACAAATGCTTTTGTAGTATGTTTGGGCATCTCTTGGGTATATTCCCAAGGGTGGTATTGCTGGGTCCTGAGGTATTGTCTTTCCTGAGAAACTGCCACACTGATTTCCAAAGTGGTTGCACAAGTTTACATTCCCACCAGCAATGGATAAGTGTTCCCTTACTCCACATCCTCTCCAGCATAGGCTATCCTTGGTGTTTTGATTTTAGCCATTCTGACAGGAGTAACAAAGTTGTTTTGATTTGCATTTCCCTGATAGCTAAAGAAGTTGAACATGACCTTAAGTATTTGTTGGCCATTTGAACTTCGTCTGTTGAGAATTCTCTGTTCAGATCATTACCCCATTTTTAATTGGGTTATTTAGAATTTTAATGTCTAGTTTCTTGAGTTCTTTGTATATTTTGGAGATCAGACCTTTGTCTGATGTAGGGTTGGTGAAGATCTCCCATTTAGTAGGATGCCTTTTTGTCTTCATGACTGTGTCCTTTGCTTTACAGAAGCTTCTCAGTTTCAGGAGGTCCCATTTATTCATTGTTGCTCTTATTGTCTGTGCCACTGGGGCTATACATAGGAAGTGGTCTCCTGTGCCCAAGTATTGCAGGCTACTCCTCACTTTCTCTTCTATCAGGTTCAGTGTAGTCGGATTAATATTGAGGTCTTTAATCCATTTGGATTCGATTTTTGTGCATTGTGAGAGATAAGGATCTATTTTCATTCTCCTAGAGGTTGACATCCAGTTATGCCAGCACCATTTGTTAAAGATGCTTTCTTTCTTCCATTGTATAATTTTAGCTTCTTTGTCAAATATGAGGCATTCTTAGGTTTGTGGATTAATATCCGTGTCTTCGATTCGATTCCATTGGTCAACGTCTCTGTTTTTATGCCAATACCAAGCTGTTTTCATTATTGTAGCTCTGTAACAGACTTTGAAGTCCAGAATGGTAAGGCCTCCGGAAATTCCTTTATTGTATAGGATTGTTTTGGCTATCCTGGGCTTTTTGTTTTTCAATATAAAGTTAGTTATTGTTCTCTCAAGGTCTATGAAGAATTTTGTTGGGATTTTGATGGGGATTGCATTGAATCTACAGATCACCTTTGGTAGAATTGCCATTTTTACTACATTGATCCTACCAGTCCAGGAGCATGGGAACTCCTTCCATTTCCTGGTATCCTCTTCAGTTTCTTTCTTCAAGGTCTTAAAGTTCTTGTCAAATAGATCTTTCACTTCCTTGGCTAGTGTTACCCCAAGATACTTTATGCTCTTTGTGGCTATCGTGAAAGGTGATGTTTCTCTGATATCAGTCTCTGCTTCTTTATCCTTTGTGTATAGGAGGACTGCTGATTTTTTTTGAGTTGATCTTGTATCCTGCCACATCAATGAAGGTATTTATCAGCTGTAAGAGTTCTTTGGTAGAGTTTTTGGGGTCACTTATGTACACTATCATATAATCTGCAATATTGAAAGTTTGACTTCTTCTTTTCCAAGTCGAATCCCCTTGATCTCCTTATGTTGTCTTATAGCTATTGCTAGAACTTCAAGCACTATATTGAAGAGATATGGAGAGAGTGGACAGCCTTGTCTTGTTCCTGATTGTAGTGGAATTGCTTTGAGTTTCTCTCCATTTAATTTGATGTTAGTTGTCGGCTTGCTGTATATTGCTTTTATTATATTTAGATATGGTCCTTATATCTCTAATCTCTCCAAGACCTTTATCATAGAGGGGTGTTGAATTTTGTCAAATGCTTTTTCAGCATCTAATGAAATGATCGTATGGTTTTTTTCTTTCAGTTTATTTATATGATGGATTGCATTGATAGATTTTCATATGTTTAACCAGCCCTGCATCTCTGGGTTGAAGCCTACTTGATCATAATGGATGAATTTTTGATGTGTTCTTGGATTCGGTTTGCCAGTATTTTATTGAAAATTTTTGCATCGATGTTCATGAGTGAGACTGGTCTGTAATTCTCTTTCTTGGGCGTGTCTTTGTGTGGTTTTGGTATCAGGGTAACTGTAGCTTCATAAAAAGTGTTTGGCAATGACTCTTCTGTTTCTAGGAGTATAGGTATTATACATTAGGAGTATAGGTATTAGCTCTTCTTGGAAGTTCTGGTAGAATTCTGCATTAAAACCATCTGGGCTTTTTTTTTTTTTTTTGGTTGGGAGGTTTTTGATGACAGTTTCTATTTCCTCACAACTTATAGGTCTATTTAAATTGTTCACCTGGTTTTGTTTTAATTTAGGTATATGGTATTTATCTAAAAAACTGTCCATTTCTTTTACATTTTCCAATTTTGTGGCATACAGGCTTTTGTAGTAAGACCTAATGATTCTCTGAATTTCCTCAGTGTCTGTTGTTATGTCCCCCTTTTCACTTCTGATCTTGTTCATTTGAGTGTTTTCTCTGCCTTTTGATTAATTTGGATAGGGGTTTGTTGATCTTGTTGATTTTCTTTCTTTCTTTCTTTCTTTCTTTCTTTCTTTCTTTCTTTCTTTCTCTTTTCTTTTGGACCACTTGTCATTGGTCCCTGCTGTGAGATACCACTTGGAATGGCCTCCAGCCTCTTTGGCTTCCAAGTTGTCTGGACTGGAACCAGTCAGGCTTTAACACCACGCCTGTAGAGAGGAGACACACTTCTATAGGTCCTGCAGTGTTTGTTCATGCACCGCAAGTTTACACAGTATCAGCTATGGTATAAACCCTCACTCTGCCCATGTCCTGCCAGCTCCACTTTTCCTCAAACTGTCTCTGCCACCACTACTGCTGCTAACAAGATTGCTCAGATCCATGAGGCGGCTGTTTTCAATTCCAGTCTTTGTTTCCCACCATGGCCTGTGGCACGGTGGCTCGGCAACAGGGCAGATCATGCTTCTAGGTAAAACTCCCACAGCCCAAATAAATAAATAAAACCTGGCTTTTCCGTACAACATGTGACTGCCACTATTTTGACTGAAGTCAGGTGATCTTATCACCATCTTTACTGAGGTCAGGTGACTTCACCGCCATCTTAACTGAGAGCCAGCACAGATGATCAAGTCCTGCCATCTTTACTGAGGTATTCCCTATCTGGTTCCCCAGTGCTGACTCTGTTACATGTGTGTTTTGTGCAATGGCATGCCTTTGGTAGGGCCCACCAAAGCACCCACTTTGCCTAATTCCTGTTCATTCTGTATCTGTGTGTACATACATGTAACTTAAATACCCCTATGTGATGTGGGATTCCCCTCTGTATGCTGTGAATACCCTTGTTGAATAAAGAAACTGATTTGGCCTGATAGGGTAGAACAGAACTAGGCAGGGGAAACTAAACTGAATGCTGGGAGAAGGAAGGCAAAGTTAAGAAAAAGCCATGGAACCGCCACCAGAGACAGATGTGCTGAAACTTTGTTGGTAGGTCACAACCTTATGGTGATGCACAGATTAATGGAGATGGGTTAAATTAAGATGTAAGAGTTAGCTAATAAGAAGCTAGAGCTAATAAGCCAAGCAGTGATTCAAATAATATGGTTTCTGTATGATTATTTTGGGGATTAGCAGCCGGGAACCAACAAGCAGCCTCCTCCAATACCTATGTTTACTGTTAAATGTTATAATTGTCTGCTCATTTGTATCTCATTCCAGACTACAAAGCAATAAGTCTCATGTTTTAAATTGGTATGTACTTTTAAGTCTCTTAATCCAACCCTGCTTTACCTGTTGAGAGCCAGTGCAGTCAAGCTCAGACTCAGCTCTCCAGGCAGATTCTATACTGTACTTATAATTCATCTATACCTGGTAAACAGCCCTCAACTGCTCAGAGATCTTGGGAATATGACATTTAAATATTTAATTTTTAAAAACCTTTTCATAACAAATAGAGACAGGTTGGCTCCTAGCAGCAGCACTCTACTTCCTCCAAAAAGACAGAAGACAAAGAGGCACAAAACAATGTCCATCTGCAATTTGCTTCAACTGCCAAACATTGACTACTGGGCCAAACTGCCTCTCAACTAAACTGAAGATGACCAGACAGTGGAAAGAATCTCTGGAATTGACAGCCTAGCTGCTCAGATTCAGGTAGGCTTGTTTTCCTACAGATTTCTTAACCCAAAGGAACTTCTAGAGCCTGGCAGGTGCTGCACTAAACAGCAAAAGACAAATACGACCCTCAGCAACCATGGAGGACCCTGAGTGCTCTAGGTGCCAACCAAAAAAGTTCTCTGTCATTTTTTAATCAATAACTCAAGTAAAATTTTATCCTTCTCAAAGATCTCTGATGCAGTTTGACAGCTGAGAGGTTTTGTCAGTTTTAAAGGACAGCCTCACCAAATAAATTTCAGTAAAATACAAATACAAGTTATTAAGGTGTGTACCTACAAGTTATAAAGGTGTGAGGACAAATACAAGTTATCAAATTTCTCTCACATGCTTAGTCTTAAAGATACTTTTCATTGTGCAAAAACATCTGTCACAGTCATTCTGACATAAATATGCTACTGTTTAAACAATACATGTGTCTAAAACTTATGTTTTTACAAACCGAAGAATTCTTGTGTCAGATACACCCCTCTCAATTCCCTGGTCCTAAAATTTTTTCCTAAACTTAACTTTGTCCTCTGTTCTGCTAATACCTTAAACAGGTGTAAGAGATACCAGACATTTCCATACCACAAACACCAGAGGAGGAACAAAAATACCAGCTATCCCAGAATGTGACCAGCACCCAGCTTTCTCAGGTAACCTCCCCAAGACGATGCCCACAAATAAGCAGGAAGCAGTCTTGAGAATTTGCCACCCAAATTTCTTTAACCTGTTTTGCCTAACCTCCTGACTTTTTATTATAAAAAAGAGATGGGAAGGTAATGGTCTCTATTGTTCCTTTAAGAGACAAGCCCTGCCCACTCCCTCCCCCTGTCCACCACCAAGGCAGGCAGATCTTTCTTCCTGCCTGCAGCCTGAGTTATCTCCTTTGCCATTTCTCTCCCAAAGAAGCAGCTTCTCCCTCGCTCCATTCTCCCCATGTCTCCTCTTTCCGCCCACTCAGTTTCTCTTTCTCTCTGCCTCTCTGCTTTGCATCCTTCTCCCCTTCCCCTTTTCCCTTTCCCCTCCATAACCTATTAAATAACCCACTTACTCTGCATGGAGTGTCTATCGTCTCTGTCTCTCATCCCCCACAGCCACAGCCTCATGTGATTTTGATATGCATTTATCACCATCTTTGCCTATGTAATTTTCCACCTATGTCTGTAAAAACTAGAAAATAAACCTCAATATATCTTTTATTAAAAAAATAAAAGTAAGAAGTTAGTTCCTTTTACAGTGTCAAAGTTAAACAAAACTGGAGTGTGAATCTCTGCAGGTTTCATTGGGGAATGAAACTGAGAAGACAGTCCATCTGACCACACACTGCTTTGGACTGCAGGACCACATGCCGGGCTAGTGTTGTGTTGGCCATAAGCTACCTGTGTGCTGCGAGTGCTTTAATGGGACTGTTACCTGGCAAAGGTGTGAGACCCTCACACCTCAATGTCCCTAGCTCCATTCTGAATCTGAAGTCTTTCTCAGCAGAGGGATGATCTGCACACCCTGGAAGATCTCTTGCTGAAAACAAGCAAAATAGCAGGAAGGTTTGGAAATATTTAAGTGAGTCAGCAAGATAATGCCACAGGCTTAAAAGTCAAAAGGGCCACGAAGGTGGCTGGAGACAAAGTGGAAGTGTCTCTGCCCTTTGCCTCTGCCAGACACATACCATACCCCAGGGAAGAAGCAGAGAGCAGCTGGACACCAAGGCCTGATCTGAATAGACATTGAGACTCTGGGTCTTCACACCAGGGACAGTAGGGGACTATGGTTGAGCATGGCAGTCACCAAGTAGATCCATGTGGATGGGAGCCATACCTCATATCCCCTGATTCTCTGTTCAAAATCCATCCTAATGATACTCGGATTGATCAATTACATCATTGTCAGAAGTGCACACACACAGAGTGAAATCAGGGTGTCACAGGAAGACAATGCCACGCGCCTCCCTGTTAGGGATCTCCAAAAGCACTGATATTTTCACCAAGATCCTCTGGGCTGCACAAGGAAAAAAATCATATAAACAAGCAACAGATGCACACTGGGGCCTTATGAATCCACCCAGCACAGGCCTCGTGGTCACAGGCAGAGGCTTTCCATTCACATGCTGCAAAAAGCCCCACTTACTTGTGAAAAAATAAGCTGACTCTTCAAAGACAGATGCAATTTTCAAAATAAATTGTCGTACCTCAAAGCACAAGGCTGCATCAGGAAGTTCTAGAGGTCGCATTGCCCAAACTATGTTGCTTTCATGAAGCAATAACATTAGGAAATAATAATTAAAAAAAGAACCAATTATATAATTTTGAGTGACGAAAACAAATGAAAGTAGAAATTGTACATCAACTGTAGCTGAATCCTAAGTGTGGGCATGGTTGTGCCAACCGCAGAGAAGAGGGCTGTGCAGGCTGCTTTAAGACAAGGTATACTGAAAGCATCTGAAAGAAAGAGACAGAAAAAAAGGAAAGTTGTTGCACTCAAAAGTCTGGGCCAACTTAGCTGAACCTCATGGCTGGGAGTGGGAGGAATTCTGGGAAGGAAAGGGCAGCACCTATTTCCTGAACACGGCCTAAAGGGAGCCAGTCTGCCTAGGGTGGCCCCTTGGCCAGATGATTGACCTAGACCAACTGGAATATTTGGTCTTCACAGAAGCTCCTAGTCTTGATCAGATGTTTTCCCTCAATGGGTCATTACTGATAATTTAACACAGAGCCTGAAACCAAGAAAGCCTATCACATTTGCCATTCCATTCTGTCCTTACCAAGCACCATGAAGAAGGGATACGCTCAGGCTAACAAATGAGGATTCATAGGCTGGAGAGTTGGCTTCATGCCAAGCACAGCCACAGTGGGATTATGTAATGGCTAAAGTGATGTTTTAAGTTTAAATTCTGTGCTTAAGAGATCAATTAAACAAAAATGACTCTAACTTGTAAGTCCCAGTAGCCCAATGACAGATAACTTCCTAGAATGCTGTGGGCCGTTGTTCATATAAGATAACAAACCATGTGTTTTCATTTCTGTAAACAAACTTGATTGCCCCAACTGAACAGGATGTGCTTGATCACACACAGACAGGAAGTACGTCAGGGTGCTTGCCCCCAATTGGACAAAAGTGGAAGAATGTAGCCTTGTGGGTGATGATACTGAATTAAATTAGAAAAGGGCTATATCATCCTGGGAATCTTGGGTATGGACCTGGCCAGCGTCCATTGTCCTGGCCAGTATTTAATAAAACTTGCTTCGAATTTGACTCAAAAAATTTTGATAGTATTCTTATTCTCTCCCAGTGAGATTAACAGCTTCCTTGACAATTTGGCTTTAAAAGACCTGAAAGCTAGGACTCTGGCACCCCCCCCTCCTGGCCTTACTTAGTGATTAAGGGCATTTTCAAGACAGCTGGAGAAGCAGTTATGGCTATGACTCAGACCACAGCAAGTCACCTACAAGTCCACAAATGAGCACTTTATAAAGACTATTCTAGGAAACTCATTTTTAAGCACAATAGGAAATGTTCAAGCTTGCTAGCAAATTAAACACATCTAAAGCCACACTATCTACAACTCAGACAATCAGCACCGAAAAGATGAGCATACAGGCCTCCCCTGCATGTAGGATGTCCTCGGGAGTGCTCCAAGCCCTGCCAAGAGCCTGCTAGCAACATTGAGAAGATGCAACGGGAGTGTGCAAAATAAAGATTGTTTCGAGGCTATTAAAATGTCACCTGGCATGCTCAGTTCTACCATCTCACCTGAAATGGTCCGAGATTCATGAACTATGTGGTCTATTTTAGCATGATTTATAATAAGTATAAATTATTATAAATAAGTATAATTTATAAAAGAGGTAAAAGTAATGTTTAACACAAAAACATATGGGGTAAAAAAAAAAAAGAATCCTACAGGAGCTAGAACTGTAGGGAGAAATTCTAACAAATTGAGTTTACCAATACTGCATGGAGTGTGAGTAGATATATTAGTAATTTTGCAGTTCCTCTATCACATGCAAGAGATTAATAAACTTAATAAGAAAAAGGCTTATTTGGACTACTAATGATAGAGTTTGCTGTCCACAGTTGGTTGGCTGTTATGGTCAGTCCATCTGGGTTAGCATGTGTTGGTAAAAGGGAATCACCTCTTCATAGTTGGGAAGTCCTTGAGTATTCCACAGTTGCCATTGACAGAAGACCTTAATGACCTTCAATTTCCAATTGGTTAGGTCCCATCTCTTAAATACACCCATGGCCTTTGTAGAGCATCAAGTGGGAAAGTCCACACAGTCACACAGGAGTCTCTGGGCAGGGATTGAAGAACCAAACTGTAGCAATGAATTGATATCTTCATAGTTCAACATTCCATTAGACCTTCAGGTACATTCCACCCTCTCTGCTTTGCTTACAGCTATAACAACACAAAAAGCAGCACATAGCATTATGTGTGCTCTGCAAGGCAACGGTGTCCCCTTTCTGAGAATCCCAGTGAAAGCTGATGGAGTGACAGGGCAGAGACAAACTGAAGAAAGGACAGAGAGCAAACAAGCAAGTAGAATGGGGTTCAGCATGATTTGCCATTTAGGAAAGGTAAATTAAAGTAACAGTGAGACATCACGTCTCATATTTTAAGGCTAACGTACACAATACTGACTAAATCAATTGTTGTTAAGGATACGGAATAAGAACTCACACAGCTTGCTGGTGGGGTACAAAATGGAGCAACCACTTAAGACTGGCAAGGGGCTCCTCTTTTGAGGCTGCTTGCTCAAATGCTGATTTAAGGCCAGCTTGCTTGCTCTTTGTAATGTGAGATTCCAGCCCAGTAGGCTGTTCAGGCCACAATGCCTACAACAGCCTGTCCTCTTACACTGGTAATGACAGGCACCTTGCTGAGGACTGTGCCTCTGAATTTCCCGCTCACTGAGTTCCAGAGGCTGGAATTGATGCCCTGCTTCTCTAGAGACCACAGACAGAGGGAATGCGGTTAAAGCCCAGAGCTGCTATTATGTATGAGACTGTGTTCATGGCATGTGAAACAGATGTGCAGGGCTAGAGGTCAGATGCCTCGAATTAGGAAGAATTAAAAAAAATACATAGGAAATTCAACTCCCGAGGATGATAAGTAGACAGTTACTTATGTGATTTCTACAGGATACAGCACTGCAGAGAGCTGGGCTGGAACTCCTTCCCTGAATCTCTGTAGAAATGAATGGAGGAGGTGAGGCTGATGCCAAACACAGCTGGTTTTGAAAGGCCCTGTGCTCTACCCCGTAATATTGCACACTAGGATAGGCACTACCAAATATGGAATTACCGTGCTCTTGAACAGAACTGGCAAGCGGGCAAAAGAACAACAGAAGAAATGGGGGAAGGCTAGAATGGGCCCCAGACAATGGATTCGATCGAAGATGTCAGTGTAGAGCCACACTTAGCTCCACAGGGATGGACACCATGACGTAGTGATAGCTCCTGAGGCCCATAGCTTGTCTTGTGCCCATTTGAGCTTCCTTTCTTTTTCAGGAAAAAGAGCATGGAAGCGGAGGGCACACACAACAGCCAGATCTTGGTCTCGGGCGCTGTTCTCCAGTATATGGGACTAGAGTTCACGGGAGAAGAGCTGCCTCTAAGACCAGTGCAGGAAATCTGTAAGATGAGACTAGGGCATCAGACTGTACTAAAATGGAGGAAATGCATGCAGACATACATGTAATAAATAATTAGATAATACACAATAATAGTTTGGTTTTTTTTAATAGGGAAAACAAAAACAGTGCTCACTGCATACTGTTTCTTCCACCGCAGACTCACAACACAGATAACACAACACTGTTGTGTACCAGGACAGTGAAGGCTTTCCACCCACACTAGGCAAGTGACCCTTCAGCAACACACACCAGCTGGGTGTCCACTAACTCAAGTCACTTCTCATACCGTGGGCCCGGGGGTAGCAGTGGCTCCCCAAGTCGGCCCTCCTCATAAAGATGCCAGCTGAGAAACCTTGCACCTGTGCTCCTGACCCACATCCCCAGCTGTAACCTGGAGTTCTTAGAGTCCCCTCCTTGTGTTCGGTTAATAAGCTAGACAGGGTTAGAGAATTAATTTTATCATAAAGGGTGCTGCAGAGGATACAGAGGGTGGGATAATGAGAACAGGGTTGAACCCTTTACTTTGGGGTTTTCTTGGCAGTGGTGGGAGAGGAGCGTTGATTTTCTTTTTCTTTTTTGCAGTTTTGAGAAAGAAAGCAAGGGTCCTGTGGATGCTACACATTCTACCACTGAGCTGGACATCCAGATCTCCTTCTGGATTTTTATGGGGACTTCATTGTATATGCACAGCTGACCAGATCACCAGCTTTGGTGATAATTTAGCCTTCAGTCTCTCCTCCTCAGAGATCGGTGAGTAGAGTGAGTGTCCCAACTTAACAACATCACACCTTTGAGGAGAATTCCAAAAACTTCATGTGATGTTCCAAAGTCACAGTCCAGCTCTCCCAGATGTAGGGATCCAGACTCAGTGAGGCAAGTAACCTCAACCTTTCTCAGTATGGGCCAAACATGATGACTTTCTTTCTAGGAATGTAGTGTGCACATGAAGGGAGAATATCTTCAAAACAGGGAATTCCTTCAAATAATCTTTCATCCATTTGATGAAAGCCAAGAGCTATTGAAAGGAGGTCATTAGTTTGTTTCCAGGCCACCTGGCAACTCAGACCCAAAATAACCACACAGAAACAGTATTATTTAAATCATTGCTTGGCCCATTAGCTCTACCTTCTTATTGGCTAACTCTCACATCTTAATTTAACCCATTTCTAGTAATCTGTGTATCGCCATGTGGCTATGGCTGTGGCTTACCAGGTAAAGTTCCGTCGAGCATCTGTCTCCAGCGTCTGTCTCTGGCAGGGCTACATGGTTTCTCCTGACTCTGCCTCCTTTCTCCCAGCGTTCAGATTAGTTTTCCCTGCCTATCTACCCTATCAGTTCAAACCAGTTTCTTTATTAACCAAGGGTATTCACAACATACAGAGGGGAATCCCACATCAAAGAGAGCAAGGATAAGGCACAGGGACGATGTGCATATGTGATATCATGTAATAAGGATGGTGTGGTACATCTGTATTCTTTCTCTTACAATCCACTTACAATTCTCTCTCTGTCTGGAAGTCCTGCTTGTACTCTACAGCCTAGTTATTGGCATTATTATTATTATTGCTTTTTATTACACCAATCACAGCAATACATCTTCACACAGTGAACAAATATCTAACAACAGGAAACTGGTATGGATACTATGGAAATACCTTGTGGTGCCTTCACAACATTGCTGTACTTTGTGAATGAAAGATCCCAGGAAGATGCTGAATGTACTTTCAACTGAACCACCTACAAAGCTGATTAACTCATCAGAGCCTCGAAGGGTGCAGGTTCAAGCCTAATTACACATTTTCTCAGGCTATCTTTAGCCCTCTTAATAGCCGCTTATCACCTTCCTCTGTACCTGCCTGAACAGCTAGCTTTGTGACCATTAGGTAAATCATTTGGAATAGACAAAGAGATCCCAGATTTCCAGCCAACTAAGATGCTAAAAATATTGTCAGATATCATTTGAAGCCTTTAACATGTTTTCCCATTTGCTTTAATCCACCTAATTAATGTATTTGAAGCCCTTCTGGAGAAGTCCTTGCCTAATGACAGCAGTCTGCTTGCTATGAAATAATTGTCCTGCTCTAGAACAATCTCACCCCCAACAGAAAACCATCACGAGGAAGTGCGATCTGATGACCTGTACTTGTGGGTGCAGCCTCACCCCTGTAGAAAACCATCACATGGGAGTGTCATCTGTACTTATGGGTGCAGACTCACCCTGTAGGGCCTGGGTCTGACTCCTGCTCCTGGAGTTACTTGAGGACAGTTTCTCGTCAGCCAGGTGAAACATTTTGTTTGTTTTTTGTGCTCCCTCTGCCCTGCCTGGTGATTAGCTGTAGGGCATTGTTTACTCCATCTTGGGTGTGGCAATTTCCCACCTGCCTGGGGGGAATTCATTGTGCAGCAGCTAGGTATATAAGGATTTCCCCAAAGTTGAATAAACGGCATTCGGCTGATCTCCTTTCGAATGACCCAGGTCTCTTGTGTGTTCTTTCAATCTCCAGGCCCTTGCCCGGGCTCGCCCGTACAGTACAGTGGTGCACGAACTGAACCAAGAGGGTAACACAGAATTGGGTGTTATATCACCCCTGCGGAAGATTGTTGTCATGGGGGGGTGTGATCTGTACTTACAGGTGCAGCCTCACCCCTGTAAAAGATTGCGATCCTGGGGGTTCAGCCTCAGTCCTACAGAAGACTTGTCATGGGGGGGGGTGTAATCTGTAACTGTGGGTGCAGCCTCAGCCCTGAGGAAGATGCCTGTCATGGGGATTTGTGATCTCTCCTTGAGACTCACTCTTGCTTGAGACTGACTTGGTGCCTTGAATGTAAGGTAATGGCAGAAAAGAGTGAGTCAGGAGAACAAAGAGGCAGGAAGGAAGACAAACTGGATTGAGATAAATGTGGTGGCTTTCTCCAACAGTGTGCAAGCAAATAGAAATTTATACACGAAACCTTTAGCTTCAAAGAGACCTCCAAAATAGTATAAACTCTCACCACAAAACTAATGTAGGAAGTTTAGTTAAAAATGTATATCTTTGTTCTTTAACACTCCAAGTAATGTATTCGCATTTGATAGCACGGATTAATTGTTAAGGACTGACTTATGTCAAGCTTTTTCTTTTTTAAAAATTTACTTTATTTGATGTGTATGGGCGTTTTGCTTGCATGTGTTTCTGTGCACTCTGTGTGTAGTTTGGTGTCCTCAAAGGCCAAAAGAAGGCATGGCATCCCGGGGATCTAGGGTTACAGACAGTTTTAGGTGCTGTGTAGGTCCTAGGTATTCTGGAAGAGCAGTTAGTGCTCTTAACCACTGAGCTATTTCTTCAGACCTAAAGTTTCTCTTTTAAGAGTGAAATATTTTCTTATTCTCTCTCTCTTCCCCTCTCTCTTCTTTTCTTTTCCTTTTTGGTTTTTCCAGACAGGGTTTCTCTGTAGCTTTGGAGCCTCTCCTGGAACTAGCTCTTGTAGACCACACTGGCCTCAAACTCACAGAGATCCGTCTGCCTCTGCCTCTCGAGTGCTGGGATTAAAGGCTTGCACCACCACCACCCAGCTGACTTTTAGTAGTAATAGCAAAGATCATAATACCAATTGACTCTGTGCATGCAAGAAGACAACCTGAAAATTGTACCCTTCTTTTCTTAAGGCCTTTTCTAAAAAATAGAGTGTAGCTGCATTACACGTTCCTAGAGTGTGCTCAGAACAAATGAATTGCTTTTGGCAAGTTCCTGCGGCAAGTTTCTCTTAGGGAGAAGGAAGATGACCAATAACCTTCAGAGAGGCAGCAAAGCCAGGTAAGGGTGTGCTTGGGTGGTAGAGTACCTGCTTCTCCTTGGCTCTCAGTTCGAGCCCCAGAAACATAATAAAAGAAAAATTTATGACTATCTTTCTTCTGCACGAAAGAGGAAGGAACTTTATAGGCACTCAGAAAAGAGGCTCTGGCAGCTGGTTTTGACAGAATGGGGGGATCTGAGAGCATCAAATCCTGAGGTCAAAAGGCCCACAAGAGGAAGACGAGAGGAGAGAGGCCCCACTTGTAAAATTCAGCCATCTCTTTCCAACAAATCCAGCGGTTACCTCTCAAGGTTTTTCGTTTGGCCTTGTTTTAATTTTGGTGTCTACAGCATTTGCACAGCGTCCATGCAGAGCGGTGACTTGGTCAATATTTTCTTTGCAAACGTGTCTTGAATGAAAGGCACAGCTGTCAGCAAAGAAGTAGGAAGTCTTCAGAAATGTCGGCAGTGTTTCTTACCGGATCATTTTCTGCAGTTTCTGTCAGCTTAGCTGTTTCTGAAGAGCACCTCAGGAGGAAATTTGTACTTACAAGGCTCTTCTTCCCTGTCAGTCCAGGGAAACAAAAACAAACCACTGAGTCTTGGCTTCTTTCCTGTCCTGCCGTGCTTCTCAGATGAAAGCTTTGCCTGTGTTAACGGTTTCCTGAAGTAGGTACTGTGGCCTGAGGCGTCTTAGGGAAGCTGTGCGGAGTGAGAGCTGGGGTTTCATAAGCCAGAAGCTGAGTGTAGCACAGGTGCAGTCATACCAAGAACACACGAGAACAGTGTGTGTCTGCAGTGTGGCTCCTGTGTGATCCTGAGCTTTGGGAGTTGGTAATGTTAAGCCTTCACTCACCAGAGGCCAGAAGAAAGCGCCTCTTTTCTGACAGAGGAAAAAATACCTCTGATGCACAGAAACAGGCCTGAGGAAGTAGCAGTCCTTCTAAGGCTTTGAAATGCTGATCCTAGGCCAAGCTAGTCCTCAGTACTCTCCTCAGAAAGAAACCCTCAGTCTCTCAGCCTCTGTGAGTGTCTTGGATCCGTTTTCTTGTTGTGGACTTTGCCCTCACAGACAGAGAACCTTACTTAACATGCTAAACACACAGATAGGCAAAAGGACATTAGACTAGCATGCGTTTCGTGCTATAATCCATTGTTGCCACAGAACAAGACAAGTACGGGTGTGTAAATAAGCACCTGGCCAGTGAAATGGCTGGATGCGTAAAGTGCATGGTGACAAGGCACATGACCTGGGTCTGAGCCCCTGCACACATCTGATGGAAGAATAGAACCAACGTCAGAGGGTTTTCCTCCCAGTTCTTCACATGTGCTATGGCACGAGCATGTTCTCTAGTCTTCCCTCCCTAGCAATATAGATAGATAGATAGACAGATAGATAGACACAGAGAGAAAGAGAGAGAGAGATAGACAGACAGACAGATCGATAGATAGATGATTGATAGATAGATAGATGATAGACAGACAGACAGATCGATAGATGTAATGATCTGTTCGGTCTCTTTAAGAGACAAGCCACGCCCACTCCTTCCCTGTCTGTTAAGACAGGCTGATCTTCAGCTTCCAGCCTGAGCTCTCTCTTTTCCAGCTTCCTCTCAGAGAGGCACTTTTCGGCTCTCACTTCTCTCCTCTCTCTCTCTCTCCCTCTCTGCTCTTCTCCTCTTCTCCCCTCCCTTCCATAATCACTAAATAAATATCCAGCCTCACTCTGCATGGCATGCCTATCCATGTCTTTGTCTCTTGCCTGCGTGTCTCCCTGCCCTGGATCCCTGCCTGGGACTGGCTGCTCTCAGGGCCTGCTGCCAGCCGCCGGCCGCCACATGGCCCGCTACCACTGCTTGAGGACCTGCAATGTTTCCGCTGCCTGCCACCGCTCGGGATCCTGAAGCATTTTTAATAATCCATTTCAAAAGATCGATCAATAGATAGATAGATAGATAGATAGATAGATAGATAGATAGATAGATAGGTAGATAGGTAGGTAGATAGATATAGATAGCAAATAAATGTAATTTTAACAGTTCCAAGGGCCTAACACACAAGAAAACAAAATAAGGCCATTCCAGAAAGCTTTCCAGGAAATACTGGACACTGATGCAGCAGGAACTTGCCTGGTCACCTGGAGTAGGTGTACCACAGATCTGCCATCTCAAGATCCTGCAGTGTGAACCTCAGCTTATTTATGCCACTATGATTGAATGCAGGACCAGTAGGTCACACTTGCTTTAACAAGGGTATATGACTAGGCGCAGTGAAAGGAGCAGACAGTACAGAAACGGGGGTGTATTAGCTAGAAAGGCTAGAAACGGACGGCACGATCTGGCTTCTGATTGGATGCATGAGTTAAGGAAAAACTGAAGGAAGCAGAAAGCTGTTCTCTTCTGATGCCACTGCGGGTTTCAACTAATCTCATTTAGGGGGAAAGCAAATGGCTGAGAGAGCCATATAATATAAACTGACTAATCTTAATGTACCTGATAATCTTAGCCAAGGAAAGACACACAGTATTCTGCAGTCAACTGAAGGACTTGCTTTGGTCTGTACTTATACAGACTTAGGCCATATCTTGCTGAGTCCCTCTGGTGTTTCTCTATGTATATGTATTTAGGGCTGACCACATGGGATTAGATAATATATCAGGAGGCTCATCACTGGAGAAGACCGATTCTCCTTCAGGAATGGGTGCTTTTAAGCAGCAGGTCATGCTAGGAAGCTCCGCAGAGAATCAGAATAGAAAGGAACGAGGCTAAGAACACAGGCCACATTTAGAATGTCAGATGTGAGTGTCCTGCAAATGAGTAATAACCACCAAAGGTGCTGAACATGAACTAGTAAAAAACTATAGTAGGCAGTGGACCTGAGAACCACTAGGCAGCTTTCCCAACAATATACTCCAGCGAGGAACCGCGCCAAACAGTGGCTATGGAATTGAGGAGCTGCCGGAACAAGAGCTTAGCTTCCTGTCCTGCAGCCACAGGTGGGGTCCCACAAGCAAACCAGTGTTCAGCTTCCGGGAACCTCGCTTCCTGTGACCCTTTGCAAATCCCAAGTTCATCTTCAAATAGTTCTGCGATTTTATAAAAAAAAAATGTTCAAGCAGCGTGGCACTGGCACAAAAACGGATATATTGTTTAATGGAAGAGAATCAAGGGCTGCAATGCATGTTGTCCACACACCTACAGACAGGTGATTTTAGACAATGATGCAAAAAATGCAGATTGGAGAAAAGACAACATCTTTAACAAATGACACTGGTTAAAAAAAAACTGTATTTATATGAAGAAAAATTAAATCAATCCTTCTCTCTCACCCTGCACACAAATTGATTCCATGTGGATTAGAGATCTGAAACCTTGGCAATTCTAATAGAAAGAGTAGGGAGTATAATTCAAAATACAGGCTCAGATAAAGACTGTTTGAATAGGGCTATCGTTGCCTGGGAAACAGGACCATCCATCGGCTAGCAAGACCTCATGAAATTAAAAGTCTATGTACTGCAAAGTATATAGGCATCACAAAATTGGACACGATTCGGTTATTTAAAGAAAGAGAAAGAAGGAAGTTGGAAGTTAGGTGAGGAGTGTATCTGGGAAGAATTAAAGGGAGTCTTGGGGGATGAACATAATCAAAATATGTTTTATGAAATTCTCAGACAGTTACAATTAATATGTATTGAAAATGCGGGAAAGAACTGTCATTGGTTACACGCCTCCTTTTCTCTCAGTATTGGAGATGGAACCTAGGGCCTCAGCAACACAAGGCAAGTACATTACCCCAACTCAAGCTCCTCACCACAGCATTCTGTTACAAAGGGGAGTGCATATTAATAGCTAGCTTCCAGGATTGAGACGTCAGCCAGAGATACTGGACTTCGAAACACAGGAAATACTTACACATACAGGGTGTTAGCGAGTTTCTCATTACCATAAATGAAGTCTGTTTTCAGAGAGAGTCACAAGAAAGAGGTGGGCTAGAGAGCAGATGTCACAGCTGTGGCTTCAGCTCCACCACTGTCATCATGTCGTGGCAAATGGCAGCGGTGGTGGTACCTTGGACGTGAGCCAATGATTCCATCTTAAACACTGTTATGCCCAAATCCACGAAGTCCCCCAAAAGCCAATAAGGAGACCGAGTCCCGTATGTAAATCAAAGAGCCTTTATTTTATGCAAGTTTGCAAACTCGATCTCTCTGCATGTCCAACGTATTGGAATAAACAGAGAGCCCCGAGCTCAGTTAGAGTTGGGCTTTCATAGTAGTAAAGGTGGGGGTGGGGGTTTCTGAGGTTCAGGACCCCTGATTGGCTGACATTTGTCTAGGGGTGTTCTGGTGAGTGTGTGCTGGCAGGTGATCCTATCTACAGCAGTTGGAATGCTGGGCATATCCTTTGGATGGTCTGTTCTTGGGTGGTGCTCATGTAATCTCAGTTTATGGTCCTTCCTGCAACCAGGTATTGCTTCAGGGTAAATTACTGAGACTCAGGTCTCTATTGAACTTAGCAGTGGCTGAGTCCTACACTGGCAGGTGATAATGGTTGAAGGTAAAGAGCTTCCTTTGGGTGACCTGCCCATATTTAACTTACCATGGCTGGCTCCTACACTAACACCAGGTTCAAAGAGACCTTTCTAACAATCCTCTCTGGGGAGGGAAAGTATTTCCAGAAGGCAGGCCTAAGAACTGAGGGGCCTCTCCCTAGGCCCCACTTCCCAGAGGCCCCATTTCCCACAAGCCTAGGACCAGGCTTAAATCACAGTGGACCTTTGGAAGCCACAAGCTACTGGAGCCCATTCACTATCCATATCATTAACCCTATTCTGCCAGGGAACATCTGAGTTTCCTCAGTGTGCCACCTACAACCTACCGTCAGTAGAGCTTCGTGGTCTTTTATTTACATCATCACGGAATTTCCCATTCCTCTATGGAGACATCATTTTCTACTTTTTTCATTGTTTTTGTAATATCTCAATATATCTGTGTCATGGCCTCAATACAAGAAAATCTCCTGCAGGGATTTCACTCGCTCCATGAGTGGGAAGATTTGGGGCAAACAAGAACAACAACAAAACGTTGTAGGTTTTAAGGTTTGGGCCTTGAAAATTACTAGTCATTTTCAGATCTAAAAGTTTCTTAGATCTAAATCTTATTATTAAAGCATGCCAAGTGTTCACTTAAGAGGCTGAGGCAGGAAGATTATTAGCTCAAAAGCAGTCTAGGCTCTGTAAAGAACTTTAAATCACACACACACACACATACCACACCACACCACACAGACACATAACCAAGTATCCAATAAAAGACAGAAACTAGAAATGTGAGGTATTCCTGCCTTGTTCTTAAATAGCCAAGCCATCTTTCTTGTTGTACTTAAATTTCTTCTATACCTCCCTCAAAACTCCTCACCCCAAACCATCAACCAGGCCCTCAGCTAGTACAAAACCCTTTTGCGTTTCATAGTGATTCTTTCAATGCAAAAAGCTATTGTCTCAGCAAGAAGTACTAACAAATCGGCCCAAATATTCAGTTATTTCATGCAATAAAACTCAATTTCCAACTGTAAACGTACACTGAACGCTGCAAGCTGCTTAAATGCTCTGACTCCCAGAAACCCTACTCTGTGTGTTTCTTGGTTCTGGGTCGCCCTGGGCCTCAAAATCTACAGTATCCGGACAATCAACCAACAGAAACAACCACCGTTTTCCTAAGCAGGCCAGCTGCAGTCTATGCCTATCTTGTGCCCTTTCATGGCCAGGCCGACTTGGAAATGGCAAGGGCGACCACACAGCAAGGCAACAGAGAGCAGATCATCTCTAAGTAATCATTTGTAAGGAAGGTAAATGGCCTTATTCTGTCTTAGGAAAACAAGCAAACCAAAGAGCCACACTTCCCAAGTCGTGCTCATTACTCTTTACTACCAGCCCTCGCTCTGCTCTGCAACAGTCCTTCCTAGATGTGACCAGGACAGGTCTCCATAGGGAATACGGAGTTAGGTGCACACCCTTCTTGGGAGCTGTATACTTTCATAGTCTGTGGCGCTCCTTAGCAGGTGTATTTTAGCACGGTTTTAAATTGTGGACAGAGCTTACAGTTTGCCGTAGAGTATCCCAGCTTGAGAATGCAAGCCAGAATTCTAGAAACAACCAATCGGTTTGTCAATTAAAATGTAACTGCTTATGGTACCAGCAAACGGGTTGTCTTCCTCCGGGTGGTGGTTTTTGTATGCTTACGAGGATAGCAAACACTTTACAGTGCTTGACTGGTTGTTGATCTTATTTACACGGGTTTCTTTACACAGACGCTTGAGAGTATTAAGAATTCTTTCATCATGCAGACATCTGAGTTTCGATGGTCAGAGATTAAATACCCCGCCCCCCTTTAACATAAGGCTACTACGTCAGATCTTAAAATAGCACTTCAAAGGCCTTTTGCGCATAATATAGCCCTTGTCTGGGGATTTCATTCGTTCGGTTTTAGTTCAGAGTTTTGATATAATTTCAATGAAGGAAAATTCAACGGTGAAAATGGCGATCTAAACTGTGATTGGAAAAGCCGGTCTGATAGCCAGCGTTTTTCAAAACTAGGCTCTGAGCCCTGGGGACCACGCTCCTGTACTACCGTTTCCCTGGACCAGTGTTCTGTCCCATTCAAATTATTGTTCCAGCTACTGCAGAACAGAGCCTGAAACCGAGTTTTAGAAAGAGGGCAGAGAGGGCTCCGTGAAGCCGCACCGCAGCAAGGACGGGGAAGAACGTCCCGAGCATTGCAGAGACCGGGAGGGTGCGCGGCTTGCGCGCAGGCGCAGAACCGGGCCTGCAAGACATGGGGCGGGGCTTTGTGGGCGGGAGCAGTTATGAATGATTCAATAGACTCAAACAACAGGCCACTTTCGTCAGTTCCCACATGGTCTAGCGGTTAGGATTCCTGGTTTTCACCCAGGCGGCCCGGGTTCGACTCCCGGTGTGGGAACAAGAGACCTTACTTTTGTTAAAGTACGAACTAAAAGATCTGCTTGCCAAGGAGAAAGACGCCCCGCAGTGAACACGCGGAACGATGCCTTTTCATCATCGCTGAACAATAGTTAATATTTCACGGTATGGTATTCAAACAACGGTGAAGCTGTGCAGTGCAATTAACTGGGCTCTGAGTTCCTAGGGTCCGGCGCTGCTAATAAGCAGCTGAGGTTGGGAACAGGGTCGGTGAGAGAAGGAGCCACACTTCAGGAGTTGCTCAGCTCCAGTCCTGTAGGTTAGGGAAGGAACTTTCTGAAGCGCCCTCTTTAAGACTGAGACCCTAAGGGAGCGGCCTCCAGGAAGAAACAGACTTAGCAGAGGAACTCCGCAGCACTCCAAAAGGCAACTGGAGAGGCCGCGTTCATTTATTCATCATTGTGCTTAACAACTTATGGGAACTGAGGCATGGATCAGCCTTTGGGTAGAATCGCCTTTGTAGTTAGGTTCAAGGTTCCTAGCAAAGCCAGATTTTCAGTGGGACGCCTTGAAACCTTCAAAGCTGGAAAAAAATTACTGTGTGTACGCCTGCATGCTGGCCACTGTAACACAGTCCGTGCGTGCAATGGTTGGTGCATACATACCCACAACAGATCAGTGTCGGAACCAATCCCTGTGCCACTCATAGGGCATAGCTAAACCTTGTTACCAAGCCCATCGTACTGCACTTGCTAATGTCTTTAGTGTGAACTGGATAATAAAATTCAGTTGAGAAAACAGGAACCTAGTCGGAGACCGCGGTCCATTCATAAACCAACAGCATGAATGGCAGACAGAGGTAAAAGTCTGTCTTTGGAGAAGCCACCCTACGACACAAAGGTAGTATTTCCGTTTCTTAACTAGGTATTAATTCTACATTTTCAGCTTGCATAGGAGTCCATATAAGATATGGCTATAAACATCTTTCGATTTGTCTGCAAATTATTGCTTCAAGAATAATTGCATCACGTGACATAAGACAAATTCTTTTTTAAAAAGTATTTTATTAATTCTTGAAGAGTTTCATACGATGCATTTTGATCTCATTCACTCCAGTTCCTCCCCCAACCCCTCCCAGATCTACCCCACCTCCTTCCCCTTCAAGGACAAATTCTTAAGACTTAATTCTTGCCAAGACTGTCCTTAGTAAATTACCTGCCAGAGTTTCTTTCCCTCTCACTCCCCTTCAGAAGTCCTTGTGGGCTTCAGCCTTTGTTATCTAAAGCTTTCACTCCAGACTGCCTGCTGTGGCAGACAGCGACCGACAGTGAGACTGCTCCCCAAGCTCAACCCGGAGCACTTCAGTTGTATAGAAGCATAATGTGGAGAAGGCTGGGTGAAGCATAATGTGGAGAAGGCTATTGTCCCAGGGTGAGCTTTTTGTGGTCATTTTCTTGCTTGCCTTTATCCTCTTTCATATCACGGATATTTTTTACCCTTCTTGCGTGCACTGAATCAAACTATATCTTAGATTTCCTTTTCTGCAGACTGTTGATTCGTCTATTCAAAGACTGGAGGATGCCACGTTGAAAGAAAAGCCTAATGTTGCAGATAATGCCTTGGTAGCAGTGACCAGTCCCTTGATGGCTGCCAACAAGTGCAGGCTCCAGGGACACTGGTGGATCTGACAGATGCTGCTGACAGCTATGAGCTATTAGCAGGGACAGCAGTGGCACCTGGGGCTCAAACAACCCTGGCAGTTTCAGGAGATCCTCTGTGGGGCTGACAGAAGTGTGGTTCCTATGGTGACGGTAATACACAACAAGGCCCATGGAGAGAGAGGGCCTATCTCAGCAGAATGTCAATCCCTCTCCATTCTTTCAGCCCACGGTGGTGGATACTGCAGTTATTAGTATCTGAGTAGCCTAATGGTCAACCCTTCTTGCTCCCCCCCCCCAAAAAAAAATCTGGATCTGTATTACATTTCCTTCTTGAAACATCTGTTTCCTTGGCTCTGGTCCATCTGATACAAACACTGTTACTATGATCCTCATCTTCCTTTAAGCTCTCAGCCTTGCTGACTTCAACTTGAGAGATCAGGGAGCATGATGGTCCACACAACAAGGCAATTTGGAGGAAATATTTCATATGCAACTAATCGATAAGCTAACAAGGGTGAAAAGTGAGTACCAGTCCAATTGTTCTCCAGATTTTGAGCTTCATGGTTCTCACTTTCAGCTAAGCCAACTCTGCTCTTCTCCTTCGTTTCTTTAGGATGCATTCTTTCTCATTCAGTACCCAAAATGTCACTTACATGTTGTGGACAGACTGTGGCTTTACCTGTGGTTTACAGAATCAAACCGCAGGCTTGGCGGTCAGCGCTATCTCTTTTTTTTGCAGTTCCAAAGGATCACGGATTGATTGGAGGCCATGATACAAGAAATTTGAGTTGAAAGTCTAAAGTCTTGAATAGTTAATTTTCTTTCTAGGATCTCTCCAGTGCAGTCAGATAGAGGCAGTCCACCATAATAATTTCTTACAATAACCTTGTGGATCCCAGTCTCTTACCTGTTAAGACACTCCTTTAATCCCAAGTAATACTTAGTGGCAATTTAAATAAATAGTTTGCTGTTGTGCCCATGACTTCTCAATATCTCAATTTCTTTAAGTCACAAGGTCACTGTCATGTTTGTACCCAAGAAAAGATTTTAAAAAAAAAAGTAAAGCTCTCTTCTTTGGGGTTCTGATTCCCTGGGCACTGTTGCTTATGAAGCATGTGTCGATTGTTATCTGTCCAGAAAAGTACAGTGCCCTGGATGGTTTTTATTTACTCCATTTCTGCGTGCTGGGGATCCAATCCAGGGTCTTGTGTGTGCTGTACAAGTGCTTTGCCACTGAGTTAGGGGCCTAATGGATGGATGGATAGATAGACAGACAGACAGATGGTAGATGATAGACAGATGAGAGAGAGAGAGAGAGAGAGAGAGAGAGAGAGAGAGAGAGAGAGAGAGAGAGAGAGGCATTACCAGAACTTAGGAGAATCTGCTGACTACATTGTTACATTCTGCAGTAACTATAGGGACCTCTGAGACCTCTTATGCCGGCAACACTAGCGACAGACACTTAACCTGTTAGAGTTGTCACTTGGGACATAGCACTTCTTTATTTTTATTATTTTTCTAAATATGTATTTATTTTACATGTATGTATGTGTGCTGCAATATATGGTCTGTGCACCATATGTATGCAGTACCCAAGGATACCAGAAGAGGGCATCAGTTACAAGTGGCTGTGAGCCACTCAACTTGGGTGATGGAAACTGAGCCAGAGTCCTCTGGAAGGAAGGGTAGCAAGTGCCCTTAACTCTGAGCCATCTCAGTAGCCCCTGAGACACACTGCTTTAGTCCCAAGCTCATGCACAGGCCTTTTTTTATATTTGTTTCGCTTTGTTACTTCTGGTTGGAATATCAAACCAGACTGGAATCTGGAAAATCAGGGAAAAAAATAACTGCCCCTTATTTCCAACTTCTAACCTATTGGGTCCTCAAACTGACAGGAGCTAATCGGGAGCCAGTTGGCCAGATGAACCTGTAATGTTTGTCAGGGTTTACCACTCCGCCGCAGGCCAACGCCAGTCATATTTCTTGTGTTATTTGCTGATCTTCAGGCCCCTCTGAAACTGAACTTATTGGTTTGGAGTTTATATAACACAGCACTCCCAAAACACAGCCACATAAAAACAGCCCTGCAGCTCTGCCGAGTCAAGAAGAGCCGGCAAAGCCCTTTCGCTAGTTCAGGCGGTGCGCTGTCTGGACACGATTCAGTGAATATCTGTGTAAAGGCCAGAACCTCGCCACACAGCATGTCACTTCTCACAAACCACTGGCATCTAACAGATGGTGGGTGCTTCCAGAAGAAAGCAGAAACAAACCTTCCTGCTAATGGGTAGGCTCAGTCAGGTATCGTGGTGCAGGCTTCTAATCCCTACTATGCTGGAGCCTGAGACAGGAAGTGCTTAAATTGAAATCCAGCCTGGGTTACAGATTAAGACCTGATGACAATAAAATAAAATAAATGAAATAAAAGGCTGAGACCTGGGCCAGCTACTCAGCACAGTTCCACACTAGCCCAATTCCCAGAAGGTAGAGAGATAAAGCACCTCCCAGTGGAGGGACTGTGGCTGATTTTAAATAGAGGCCGTTCCTGATTTAGGATGGGTCAAGTTTGGAGTTATTGACTTTATCACACAAAATCGATATGTATTCAGCAAACCACTTCCAATTTTGAATTTTTCTCTTGCTCTTGGTTAAATAGACGTGCATATCTGCTCTGGAGCTAGGCAGTAGCAGAGAGTGCTGGGTCAGCTGTTCCAGGCGAGGGGACACCACTATTTTCCAGAGTGGGCATTGTTGCTAAGCTTTGGTGAAGAGGAGGTCAGATGTTTTCAGGACCCTGTTGACTTGACCCGTTCTTTTTATAGCAGCGTTGCTGGGACATTACCGCATCATTAGTCAGGAGCCTGGATGTGCAGTATTTCTGGAATATGAACTCTGGCTAGCAAATGGTAGCTCTCCTGCTTCTGAAACCTTCGGCATGCACTTTTGAGGATGTGGAAGCAGGCTTTTGCTGCTGGTGGGACCACACGTGTCCAATGGGGGTGACCCACAGTCCAAGAGTCAGGTAGCGCAGGCCTACACAGAGGTACAGGTGCTGTCAGAAGCAGCAGGATGGGGTAAAATAAGGAAGAGCTGGGATGCCACAGAGCCTCTGCTAGCCCCGCCTGGCTCAGCATGGCAGAAGATGCGGCCTCCTCTGCAAGAACTGGCATGTACCACTACTGACTTTCACTAGAAAAAACTTAAACTCCCTAGATACTATTCAGCTGGAAAAAACAGATTTTTATTATGCCTCCTTTCTTGTCAGTCAACCTAAAATGAAATTTTTTTTTAAAAAACTAGCACTCTAAGATTGAATTTTATTCATGTCCAGCCAGAAAGCATTGGCTTGATCAACAGATGAATAAAGACGGAGAAATGTTTATCCTGGGGAAGGACCACGAAACCCACCCACTTTCCCGTTTTGCTTTGGCTACTAACCAGTTGAGAGCGCCAAGCATTTAACCATTTCCACTCGGTTTCCCAGTGCTATCTCCTGCCCCCTCTAGGCCAAGTCTCCCTTCCCTACTGTCTCTGTCCCCTGGACAAATACAAGCAATAAAGAAATGATTTGTGGGCAGCCCCACTAAAGGAAACTTCCTTTTTACTGAGAAGGCATGTCAGGAGAGGAGGATCATGGGAGGCCAATCACATGCATATAAGACATGCTTTATTCAGCAGTGGGCCACCAGGTGGGCGGAAGCAAGCAGACACTCAACGCCCACAAGCACACAGGAGAGTGATGGCACCCACGCAGGTGGGCACTTGGTGTTTGGAAGTAGGCACACAGACCTAGAGGGAGACACCGACTGATGGAAGACAGAGGCTCAGGCTCCTCACCTCAATGTTTTATTAATACACAATCATATAAAAGAAGCATATATATGCCAAAAAGTCATATATTAGACTATGGTATTATTTAGTTGGGGTTTCCCGAACATTCAGTGTAAGCCATTTTGTCCTCGCTCACAGCGTCCTCACCCTGATTTCTAGTATGTTTCTAGCCGTGTTTTACCTGCTTCATACTAGATCTCAGTTTTCTAAACTTAAACTGGCTCTTTGAGCCCTTGGCACCTAATAAGCAAAAGGCTTATAAATAACAAACAGTAATTGACCTTTTGTTCACGTCATCCTTATTAGGAAGAATGAGGTCCTCCCGTGTTCCCTGAGAGAGCAGCAAAGATAAAACTACCTTGTGACAAGCAATCCCTCGCGAGATAGAAACAGGGAGCCACTGTGCCCACCTTCATGCAAACTGCAACAATCTCGGTCGGCACGCCAGCTCCGTCCTCTTTCCTTGAGGATCTAATATTGCCCTGGAGACCACCACTCCTGTCATTTCCCCTAAGGATTTTAGCAGGAATATTTCATTCACGGTAACATGCCAGCAATTCTGACGGACTCTTTAAAGGTGGAGTTAAAATTACGTCCACGTTAAAATGCAAAGGAGTATCAGGAAACACACTCCCCCAAAGGGTCATATAAAGCACAAGTCCACATTCATGGTGCCATTGCCAGTCTGATTTTTAAGGTATATATTTATTGCTGAAAACAGTGTCTCATTATGACATTTCATAGTCCTAGAAAATTCATTTTGCATATCCACATCCCATCCACTATCCCATCCCGTTTGCCCAAAGTTCCCCCTTCTGCTTTCATGCCATGGAGTTTTTAAATTTTGGATTCTACAAATGGAAAAAAAAATGACATCTCTTCTTCTGAGTCCCTCTAGTTTTTCCATTTAGTATGATAATTTCCATTTCCATCCGATTACTGCAAACGGCACCCTCCCATTGTTCCTTTGGGATGAACAGAACATCTGCACACACACCATATTCTCTTTCTTCTTCACCTGGATGGACGTCTAGGCTGTCTCCACATCTGGGCTATTAGAAGTCATGGTGGATACGCAAGGATGTCTGTGGTTGACTTAGAATTCTTCAGGTTTCTACCTAGGGGTGTGCAGCTAGCTGACACTGGAGCTCTCTTTCTAGGGTGTTCTTTGCCCCCCCCCCAAGTCCATAAAGATTCCACATTATCCGCACCAGTTTGCATGACACCAGCCATGGTACCACAGTCCCTTTGTTCTGACCATTCATGAGCCAAACCTTTGAGATCCACAGGCTCTTCAGACACGCACGGGTAGATAGAGGACATGGGATTCTTCACACGTCCAGACAATTATCAACCACCATGGGGCAGAAATATCTGCCGACAACCCAATAATAACTGTGGGTTTAGCATTCAGCAGGCCGTCAAGCCAGCAGAGAATGTGGTCTCAGCGCTTAGCACTGCCAGGTTTTGCAGGTAGTTTCCCCAAGAAAAAAAAAAAAAAAACCTCATCCTTACTCTTTAGGGAGGTGTGGAAGGAGTAGCTGCTAAAGGTAAAAAACACAAATAATGTGCGTGTGTGTATTCAGCAAATTGTCCACTTCCTTGAGTGAAGATGTCCCCTGTGGAAATCCTCATTGCCTAGTTTTACTAGCAACTGACATCTAAGCAATCATGGTTTGAATTGATCCTCTAAAAGAACTTCTGGCAGACTTGCTCCTCCTTATCAGAACGTTGAATCTGAAGCCAAAACATCCCACCTAAACAATCCCCAACCTCCATAAGCAATGGCTATATACTAGAAAGAAAACTGGGTAAGGGCTTTGGGACACACAATAGCAGCTTACTGAAGGCGGGAGTAATCTTTCCCTAGTCCCCGCGCCCTGACAACACCATCTTCTCTAGGTCCTCTAGGGAGAAGTCTAAGCTGCAAGGGACTGCGTTTTCCCTGAACTATGTCAGATGGAGAACAAAGGGTAGTAAATCAATCCTCAGGAAGATCCTCAGGAAAATCTGTAGACACCTAGGCTTTTCCAGTCCTCCCTCTTGGGGCTACACTCAAGCGCACTGTCATTCATAGATACCAAGGTGGCAACACACCCAAAGGCTCTAGAGAATAGGAAGGAAATTGGCTCTGTCTTTGGCAAAACGTTGCTTCTTCCTTCGGTGAATTTTCGCCTGTGTCCTTTCTCTATACACTGTTACCCTGAGTGTCCTCTAGTGAGCAGGCTACGCTGCAGCGGACAGCATTTTCCCAGAACTTACAGATGGTGTCAGAAGGGCAGTATTTAGGGGCCTGTCCCTCCAGCTTTTCAACGCACAAAGCCTCCATGTGTAGAGCTGCAACCGAGGCTTCAAAAGAGTAGCATAACTGAGTGATCTGCGATGACCCTAACTTCTAATACGGCAGCTTCTGAAATACTGCAGTCGCTCTCAACATTGAAGCTCACAATTCACATCTTAGCTTCTAAGCATGACCTCCATTGTATGGAACCAGAATTCCACACGGAAGGATAAACCAAGCACAGACAGAGACAAGATTAGTTAGCACAGCCTTCTGAGCTGTAAAGTAAGAACACGCTCAAAGGAGAATCAATGTACGCGTCAGGGAGACACTGAGCCCATCACAGGAAGCTTGCGTATTGATAAAAATAGTAAAATGGCTCAATAAACCCAGTGTTTGCTAGTATGGCTCTCCAGCATGCGTGTGAAAACCCAGGTGGAGTTGTGCATACCTCTAATTACAGAACGTGGGAGGCAGAGCTAGATGGGTCGTGGGAGTTCACTGGTTGAGCTCCAGGTTCAGTGAGAGACCCTGACTCAAAAACATACGGTGGAGAGTGATAGAGGAAGGTATTCAGTGTTCATCTCTGGCATCCACACCCATGCGTACAAACATATGCATTCAAATATACATACATGCATTCCCAAGAAACAGTAGTGATTTGTATTTTTTTTATTAAAAACAGAGTCATGAGACTATAACAGATATAAACAGGAAGTTTGATGGGTAAAGGGCATGAGCAGTTTCAATAGTCTCAGAGACTCTGGGTTCTCCTCTTGCCAGAGTGAACTGCTTTGTGTTATGATGCTAGAAGATACCTAATACCTTGCTCTGAGACAGAAGTCTTTATTACCCCGTTATCTGTCATGGGAACTTTTGTCCTCTAAACCCAGTGGAGAGGGCGTGAAAGCAGCTTGATGGATCCACATCCACTGTGAGTTTATTCCACAGCTCAGGCCCCTGAGCTTAGAAAGCCCCAGGTGTTTGTAATGGGATTCCAGAACACTGTACAGTCTTTGCTCCCAAATGAGATGCTATTTTTATAATACCGAAGAGCGAAACTTGCCTCTGGTCCAGCGGGAGACATTATCTCTGTCTTAACAGCTATCCACTGTAACAACATTCTCACAGACACAAGCCAGCCAGAAGGCTGCCAGTGCCTTCCAGATGCACAGAGATGAAGCGCTCGCTTGCAGCCAAAGCCTGTCCAAGGGCTGTAGACTCACCACAGACAACAATGACTAAGGTACCTGAGGAAGGAAGCTGAAGCATCCAAGACTGCGGTGAGAAGCACTTGGAAACTCCTCCCAGGTTAGCACCCTGAAGATTAAAACACACAGGGGAAATGCAGTGTTACCTGCACCGTTTGGAACTGTTTTCTCTGTTCTCCTCAAAGTGCTTTCGCTGTGTCTGTGCCTTTCAAAGGTCGTGAGCTTGCAGCACTTGGTACGTGCTGGTTCTCATTGTGTTGGTGATGCCATTTTAGGCTTTGGGTAAAAATAATAAGAGCAGCAGGAATCTCCTGAACCAATCAAGGTAGCCAGATCTGGAGTGGATGAAGTGAAGACAGGGTGTTGGGAGAGACATGGATGGATGGGATAAGCTTTAAAGGTGCCTCGTCCTCAGTTGCCACAACCAGAGAAAGAGTCTGCCTATTCTTTGCCATATATGTCAAAATCAACTGCCTTCGTTCAGGCATGCTGTATCTTTATAAAGTCTGTGCAGTGACCTACTCAGCCACCTGACGCTGTAGGTTAGGAACTCATCATATCAGAGAACTCCTTCACCGATCAACATACATTACTATGGGAGAGAAGAGAGAATGGGGAATTGGTTTTATATATGTGTGCACGTGCGCACACACACACACACGGTTTCATCTTTGGCAGCAGACGTTAAAACACTAATCAGCAAGCACCAGCAAAAGACACTACGTATTCAGAAGTTTAAGCCACCGATTATTTTGATGTCACATGACTGTTGTATTTTTAGCCTTGCTTTGCTCACTGCTGCTTGGCGACTGCTGTGTTCAGGAGCCATGAAAGCACAGGTGCACACACTCTGCCTGCAACTTGGCTTGTCTTCCTCCGCCGCCCTCCCCGAGGGTGGAGTCTGGTGGTCCTGCTATTTTCTGCCTTCTCTTTCGAGTTATCCGACCGTTGGAAAAACAAATCCACAAGCTGTGTTCTTCCTTTGCCGCATTAATCTATCATTCAATAATAATGTTCTGTTCAGAGCTGTGTTAATTAAAAAACAAGCACCACAAGGAAAGTGTTGCTTCAAGTGTCATTTGTCACAACAACCTGATGTTCTTTTCTTACTGTCACTCTTAGAACTCTTGTTTCCTTGGTAACCCATAGTAGCTTTTCTATATTATGTCACTTATATTCAGGTGGCTTATTCACTCCTTCCTTTATCCTTTCCTTTCTTCCCTCCCCCTTTTTTTACCATCAGGAAGACAAGCTGCTTTTCCCTCCTTTTGGTGGAGTAACAAGGCACAATGATAGATACATCCCCTCCTGAAAATAGAGTATATCAAGGGGAAATTTTTATGTTTCATCTGTATACTAAAATGCTCTGTTAAACAATAAAAATTTGAAGAAGTGAATCCAAATTGAATCTCCCAGGTTCTAGCTCATCAGAAGCCAGTTATCCTAGGATGTAGTTAGCTACCCAAGAGCAGACAAGCAAAGCAGCCACAGAATCAAGGCACATGAAGTCACACATGACAGTCAACATGTAGTTTTGAGCTGGAAATCTTGCTATGCAGGATTTGTAGGGCTCCCTTGTCCAGCTCAGATATGTTTTGGGGTTTTCAATGTTCCCACTGATTCTCCTAGAATCAACCTCCAACATGTAGTCAGAACAACGCCTTTCTGGGAGTAGCAATCAAGGGGGGGTAAACCTTCTAGGGGTAACAGGCAACATCCTAGAAGATTCTAAACTTGCTCAACAGAGGGAGTCAAGGTCCAGCTGGCAGCGACATCCATACTCAGCACCAGACACTCACGGACAATTCTCAGTTCTCCTTTACTGTGATTGGGTTATGGTATGCTTTCAGCCCTCAAAATTCCACGTGTTGGAAGCTTCGTCTTCAGTGTGCCAACATGAGAAGGTAGAGGATTCGTCAGGAGTTGGAACCTAGTGGTCATGTGTTAGAAGTTGATAGGGTCAGTCTTAAGAGCTGCAACAAACTGGGCTTGGCTACAAACCTCAATAGGCCGACTACAGAAACAAGCTACAGCGAAATGCGCCAAGTGGAGAGATATATCCCCTGCAGCCACATCCCAAACAGGAGCAAAGAGGCCCAGCAATTCCTCCTCGAACCTGTCCTTCAGGGTTCTGACTTGAAGTTTAGGTTGAAATAGATGGCAAAGGGTATCCATAACTGAGCAGTCCTGGCCAAAGTTTCTTCCTACCCATCCTTCATCCATTACCTTCTAGACCCCAGTCTTACCTACAAGGTGGCCTGACAAACTAACAGAAGTGAAAGAAGTATCTTTCCTGGAGATAAAGTCCAGCTCTGACTGGCTCTGTCTGGCTCTGGCTTTGTCTTTTCCCAGCATGGGATCCTTAGGTAAATTCCCCTTTCTTGGGGTGGGGGTGGGGAGGATCATCCTTCCAATAGTCTGATAGCCAAAAGGAGGATCACCAAGGTCTCTAGCACTTCTTCATTCCTTCCGAGAGGACCTGTACCTGGCTGTGGGAGCTCTCCCTCCCACCACTGGGGTTCCATTAGGGCATCCACAGAACCAACCTGGAGCATGAGCCACGCCCTCGAACCTCCCCAACAGCGAATACAATAAAACCGTTTGGAATAAAACAAGCAAACTCAGGCAGCTGTATAATAAGATGAATTCTTAAATCTTTCCATTCGCAAACCTTTAGCCTGAAAAATTTCTACGCAGCTCTGAGTACCCAAATATATAAAATAGGTGTGAGTCGGTTAGCCATGAAGAGACACCATGACCACGGCAGCAACTCTTACAAAGGAAAATATTGAATTGGGGTGGCTCACGTACAGTTCAGAGGTTTAGTTCATTAACATTTTGGTGGGACATGGCAGCATCCAGGCACACGTGGTACTGGAAAAGTAGCTGAGAGTCCTTTATCTTGCAGGCAATGGGAAGTGGTTTACTAGGCATGGCTTGGTCATATATGAGACCTCAAAGCCAGCCTCCACAGTGACATACTTCCTCCAACAAGACCACAACCAATCCAAGAAGGCCATATCTCCTAATAGTGCCACCACATTCAACTCAGTGGACCCCCTCAAGGCTTGTAACCATATCATAATGCAAAAATGCACTCAGTCCAGCTTCAAAAGTCAGCAAAGTCTATAGCAGTTTCAAATTATTTTTACAAGTCTAAAGTTGAAAGTCTCTGAGATTCAAGCAATCTCTTAACTGTAATTCCCTATAAAATCAAAATCAAAAAGCAGATCACACACTTCCAACATATAGTGGTACAGGATATACATTACCATTCCAAAATGTAGGGAAGGGAGCAGAGTGAGGAAACGCTGGACCAGAGCAAGACCAGCTGAACAAACTCCAGACTCTCCGTCTACATGTGTGATGTCAAATTCTCTTCAGATCTCCACTCCTTTCAGCCTTGGTATCTGAAACACACTTCTTTCTCTTGGGCTGGTTCCACTCCTTGGTAGTTCCACTCTGGCATCTCCAACATCTTGGGGTCTTCAAGGCAACCCAGGCTTCAACTTCAGTTTCATGAAATGGCCATTCTAGACATCCATTTGAGAACATTCTTGACACCTACCTGGCCTCAGTAGCTCTCTTTCCTTGCAGAGGAATATTCCATAACTCTTTCCTTCTATCCTTAAAGCCAGAACCACATGGCTGAAACTGCCAAGTTCTGCTGCTTAATGGGGCAGGAATGTGGTCCGCCCATTCAATTACATCTTCACCAATTTTCTGTTTTGATGGATACCTGTGAGGGCCCACAGTTGTGAGCCTGTTCTACCTTAACTGGATGTCAGAGAGTTTGAGCTTATCTTTGCTCTTTCAAAGTTATTGACAACAGATGTGGCTACGAACAAGAGATTCTGACTTAGGGTGTGGTTAATTAGTATTTTGGGTATAGAAGTGGATCTGCTCCACCTGGACCAAAAATTGAAGAATTCAAGTCTATTCGTTATATCATATTAATAAAGCCTCCCCCTCCCTTTTCTGAGTGAAGTATATAAGCATGTGGAAAATAAAGGATTCAGGATTCATTGAATTTCCCTCCCCATGCTGTTCTGTGTTTCTGTCTCTTATTTCACTCATATCTCTGTTCCTTTTGCTTATAATTCTAATCCTCACACTCTTATCCTGAAATGTACAAGCCCCATCAAGGCTGGTCTTTGACAGTTAACCTTCACTGCCTAAGCTTGACTGTCCTGGAACTTTCTCTGTATACCAGGCTGACCTCAGACTCAGCGATCTGTCAGTCTCTGCCTCCGAGTGCTGGGATTAGAAGTGTGCGCCACCACACCCAGCTCTGAGCTTTTCTTTTGGAAACTTGGTTGGGTGGAATCTTGCCCTGAGTCACCCCACTGTTTATTCCACTTCTTAATCTCCTTGAATATAGGATTTAGCTTTATTCTACTTTCTGGTGCCTCTTTTCTCCTTAAATATATTTCTTGCTCAGCTTTCTCCCTTTCATTCTGTATCTTCATTAGAGTTAACACTAAGAACTATTTCCTCTGCCAATGGAACTAATCACAAACTCTTCACTTCATCCTCAGGCAGATTTTTTAGGGCAGCGGCAATTGCCCTAAAAGCAGCCACATTCTTCAACAAAACATCACAAGAACAATTTCTAGACAACATACTAAAATTCTTCTCATCTGAAACCTCTTGAGTGCAAATTACTCTTAGCACTAATGTCTTCTAGGATGCTACTGGTATGGCCCACTAAGGCATTCCGTTGCTTCCCTAACTTAAATTCCCAAAGTCCAAATCCCTCCAAATAAAATCATGTTTAGGCCTTTCACAGCACTGTCCCCGTCCCTTGTATCAACCCCTGTTTAAGTTGGGGTTTCTATTGCTGTGAAGAGACACCATGACCATAGCAACTTTTTTGAAGGAAAACATTTAACTGGGGTGGTTCGCTTACAGTTCAGAGGTTTAGTCTTTTATTCTCATGGAGAAAAGCAAGGAAGCATGCAGGTAAACATGGTGCTGGAGCTGAGAGTCCTTAACTCTTGATCCAAGAGCAACAGGGAGTGAATTGGTGTGGCTTGTGCATATGTGAGCCCTCAAAGCCCGCCTCCACAGTGACACACTTCCTCCAGCAAGACCATACCCAATTCACAAGGCCACACCTCCTAAGAGCGTCACTCCCTTTGGGGGCCATTTTCTTTCAAGCCATTACCAGGTATTAAATCAAATTCTTCAATCTTTGGTCCAGGTGGAGCAGATCCACCTCTATACCCAAAATCCTAACTAACCACACCCTAAGTCAGAGTCTCTTGTTTGTAGCCACATCTGTTGTCAATAACTTTGAAAGAGCAAACATGAGCTCAAACTCTGACATCCAGTCAAGGTGGAACAGGCTCACAACTGGGGGCCCTCACAGGTATCCATCAAAACAGAAAATTGGTGAAGATGTACTTGAATGGGCGGACCACATTCCTGCCCCATTAAGCAGCAGAACTTGGCAGTTTCAGCCATGTGGTTCTGGCTTTAAGGATAAAAGGAAGGAGATATGGAATAGTTCTCTGCAGGGAATTATATATGCCAATAATTTATAAAGATACTTTAAAATAATTCCTTAGTATACATAAAAGCTTATCAATTGTTAAACCTGAAAGTAAATCAGATACTAATGAGATTCTACACAGCGCACAACACCTCTCTGCTCTCTATGCGCTACTATACAGTTCGCGAGCTTCAGGCAAGGGGCTGGAGATTGAAACACACAAAGACACAGACCAAGACACGTACCTCTAGTCACTGGTAAGTCACTGGTAAGAAGCCCTTTATTCAATAGCACCATGGAGGCTTATATACCCAACAGTCAGGTGGGCCAACAGGTGAAAACCTTATCCTCTGATCCTCAAGGCAAGGCAACACGTGCTTGTGAAGCAGAGCTGGTAAACAATTTTGACACAGCTTTCAGTAACTCAAATCAGAAGGAAAGTAAAGATCTCTAGCAGGGAAGAGCAGCTGGAGGCCAGGACTCCAAATGGTCCCAACAGAGATGAAATTATTTATTTATATATAAAGATTTAAATCTTGGCTGGATATTTGATACTTCAAACATAGAACATTTTCAATTTTTTCATAGTTAAACTACATTTTGATTTTATAATCAATGTTCAGAATGTCATTTGATGTTAATATGTAGTGTGAAATAACAGAAATAAGTTTAAGGCCATTTTAGAACTTTTGTCATAGTCGTAAGCCAAAATGCATTTAATGATTTTTTAAAATAAAAGTCAAATCAGCAATTCAAATACTAAGGCTTTTTTTTTTAAATCAAATATTTTAACACAGAATAATCCAAAAACATAATCTGGAGTTTATATGCTGAGGAATTGTAGAAAGGAAGTATTGCAAGCTTTGGTCTTCTGCAACTAAGCACTCCCGTTTCTAGAAGAGCAGAAAACTCTGTATAGTAATCTCTCTCTAACTCATGGCATGCAGTAATCTCTTATCTGAACTAATGGGCAGGGAGTATATATTGATACTGTCTGGGAAGCTTGCTGTCTGTTCAGAACCAAGGCTGCAGTAAACTTGTGACATCACGGGAGTCTTGACAGAAACAGCTCAGATTCATTTTAAGTTTGACTTTGAATTAATTTTTTCATCATGTTTGCAAACCCTTTCACTGCTGTCACATTTTCACCCCTAACACGCCCCTTCCAGGGTCCTCTGCTTCACAGTCTACAAATCTCATGATTCCCAAGACAATCTAAGTTACTCTTGTTTCTCTGGCTTTCTAATTGGAAGACCCTACCCTGACCTGATCATTTTTTTTTTCCCTACCCAAACCCTCCCTACCTGTTTGAAATAATCTGGTCTGTTTCCAGGGTGGCTCCTTGACCTCAATTCCTGGCAATTCTTTAACCTGTTTCATAACCTGTGCTGCGGTGTGGCTTCCAAATCTGTCAACAATGAAATAGATGCCCAGATTTCATGTAGTCCAATGTATATTTATTGGGCATTTACTGTATGACAAGCTTTTAGAAATCACTTGCGGGGGGGCGAGGTAACAAATGGAGGTTCAGACAAGAGTTTCGGCACAGTGCAAACCAGCATCAGAGCAGACCTTCCAGTGTGATTTACAAAGATAGAGATTGATTGTCAAGCTCAGGCGGAAGCACAAGCTGTACTTAAAATTATCTGCAACTTTGTGCAGAAAATAATGTCAGAAGTGAATCTTTAAAAATAGCATTCAGGATATAAAGGTAATCAGAGCACCGTAGCACAGGAACATCATGGAAAGAAGTACAAGGCACAAGACAAGAGACACAAGAAGCTGTGGGACAGAATGGCATATGTTACTAAAAAAAGAAAAAGGAGAGAGGGTGGCTGGAGAGCTCCAGATGAAAACTTTATACAGCCCAATAAACCTCTCCACCAACACAATAATCCAAATCAGACCAAATCAAACCGAATTAGAGAAAGCTCAGGTTTAATGGATGCCAGCGCTCCTGGGTAGCTGGGGAAGGGAGACCAGAAAACAACGTGTTTATTCTCTGGGGGGGGGCATCTCAATAACCCGAGGGAATGGTCCGGAGCCTCTGTGGTGAGAGGTCATCGGTTGGCGGGCTTTCTTGGAGGTGGAGTCTGGACTGAGGCAACTTCCAGAGGAGGGGGCTTGGGATGGAAAGTTCCACCCAAACATTCCAGATTCCTTGGATACATGGATGCCAGGGGCTGGGGTGAAGCCTGAACCCAAACATTCCAGACTCTTTGGGTGTATAGATGTCAGCAGCTGGGGTGACACTTCCAACCAAACACCCCAGACTCCTTGGGTACAGGGGTGCCCAGGGGCTGGTGTGAAGCCTTAACCCAAACATGACCAACACAAGAAACTGGGAAATAGGGAAGAATCCTTCAGAGGAACATGGTCCAAGGACGTTTCTCACATTTGCCTTCTCATGGGGCTGCTTTGCAGTCCCAGGCTTCACCACAGTTGTTGCTGTATGCTATGTTAGGATTATTTCTTCAATAGATGTTTGAAGATGAGATTCATTTTAAATGTATGTATGTACACACACACATATATATAGTTTATTTATTCTTCTTTCATGTATTACTCGCCAACCACAGCTTCTGCCCCACCCACTCCTCCCAGTCCCTCCCCTCAGTTCCTTTTAGCCATGTCTGTCATCCCATTGCTTGCCAGGGTAAATTTGGCTGATCTGGCTGGCTAGGCAGGAGTCCTCTTCCTTCCAAACCACTCCATCGCATTCACCAGACTCTCCCCCTCGCCCCACACTGCTTCAAGAGATAGAAGAGGATGACCCATCCTCAGTCAAGGGTATGCAAGCAGCTGCGCACCCCTGATAGAACTCCCTCCAAACACAATTTATTGTAAACTTTTTTTTACACACACTAAAATTTAGAATACTTAGATAAGAAGTCTGGCAACATGCGAACCATCCAAACCCCACTCTTCCTGATGACAACGACGCATTGAGATACCCACTGGAGTAATGCAGAAGGCATTTATAGATGCAAGGCAGTCCAATATTGAAACTGAAAGATCCGGATAAATCCAGACCTCTCTAGCAGGAAGAGAAGAGCCAAAAAAAGAAAAATCTAGGTTAGCCTGGTCAGTGACTCTGTTTCAGGAACTAGCTGAAGATAAAGTTAGATTATAATCTTGAGAATAATCTTGAGAAACAGGGAGTTACCCCCCTGTGATGATCACTGGTATTTTTCAGAATTTTCCAATGATGCCCTCTCCACTCCCTTTGGATTACTGGGTTGTGGTTTCTTCCCTTAAAAACTCCTTCTCCCAGCTACTCTGAGTCAAACTCCTCCCCTGCGTGGGCTATGAGTCTCCACCCCAGCACTGGAACTTGTCAATAAACCTCATGTGATTGCAGCAAGGACGGTCTCTCTTGAGTTCCTGGGGGGTCGGGGTTATCCCGAGACTTGAGTGAGAGTCTCCCCGATCCGGAGGTCTTTCGAAACCACCCGACAGGAGTTAATCAAGGTGATTGGGGGAGGTCAAACCAGTACTCAAAGACAAATTCTTAGTAGTAAATGCTGTGTTAAAAAATAAGAACGATGAACATCCTCCCGCCTACCCCCAAACCCCCTGCCATGCCATGTGGCTGGGGCTGGGGAAACTCAGCATTGGAGTTCAATAGCTCCTGACAGGTCCCCAGCCACACCCCTGCAGAAAGAAATCACCTTTCACAAAAGCCAACTGCTTGCTTATGATTAAAAACGACATAAAAATTTAGGTAAAGGAGAGCTTCCATGCCCTGGTAAAGGACATTTTAAAGAACCCACCATTAACCCCATTTTGGAAAGAAAAAAAAATAGTCTGAAAAGTTTCTCACTAAGACCTTAAACAGAACACCCCCTTAAAAGGCTACCTACTTGTGTTATTGGGTTCAGATTTGTAGGGGAAGATCCAGCCAGAGCCACTAGGCAAGTGGAGTAAGGAAGGAGTGAGTGCTACCATCGCACTTATTCCCAGCCCCAAGGGACCCACCAGAAACCATAAGCAAGGCAGCATAGGATACAGTATCTGATTGCTGTGGTTAAACAACCAATCTAAAAAGACAACTAAGGAGATAATCACACCCACATTAGCATCGAAGGAGTGGAACAGCTGTGCAGAGGTTCGACAAGTCATGGTATGTGCACAGAAAAAATTTTATAATATTACTGAAAGGAAGGAACTTGCCTGACTTCCATTCTGAAGGCCCGTCATTATATAAGTTTCTATTTACTTTAAGATCTGAGTTGCTCTCTGTTATGCCCAAATCCGCAAAGTTCCCCAAAAGCCAACAAGGAGACAGAGTTCCCTATGTAAAAGCAAAGAACCTTTATTTTATGCAAGTTTGCAAACTCGGTTTCTCCGCATGTCCAACGTATTGGAATAAACGAAGCACCCCGAGCTCAGTTAGAGCTGGGTTTTTATAGTAGTAAATGTGGAGGGTGAGGGGTTTCTGAGGTTCAGGACCCCTGATTGGCTGACATTTGTCTAGGGGTGTTTCCTGGTGCATGAATGCTGGCAGATGATCCTATCTACAGCGGTTGGAATGTTAGACATTTCCTATGGATGGTCTGTTCTTGGGTGGTGCTCAGGTAATCTTAGCTTATGGTTCTTGCTGCAACCAGGTATTGCTTCAGGGTAAACTACTGAGACTCAGGCCTCCATTAAACTGAGGCTGAGTCCTACTCTGGCAGGTGATAATGGTTGGAAGTAAAGAACTTCCTTTGAGTGGTCCTTTCAGCTTATCATGGCTGCCTCCTCCACTCTCTATTTCCTGGAACCTGATCTCCCCCAACCCATGACCTTGACATGTTTTTGAGAATACCTTACCACCCTGACCCTCTCTGAACTCTCTCTATTCACATGGCGACAACATGATTTTTTTTGAGATTTTTTTTCTGTATTTCCTTATTTTCTTATAAAAGAGACCCCATTGTCTCTTTTCTGTAAATCTGTTTTGAGACAACTCATGATTTTACTCCTTAAAAGGGGCCCAAGAAATGGATTTGGGGCTGCGCTCTTTCATTGGACTTAGGAGGCAGTCTCTGGCCAGCTCTTGGGTGCACCTTAATAATAATAATAAAAAAAACAAGCATGAAGCATGCTTGACATTTGGCTAAAATTGCCACAGTGGTCTTAGTCTCACCATTGAGATTAACGAGAAAAACTGAAGAACAAAAAGTGAATGACAATATTGATTGTGCATATGGGATGGAGGACCCAGCTACACGCTCTCTGAAACAATCTGGAAGCCAGTGGGATCCCAGGCACATGTTTTATATCTATGACATAATCAGAATATGTGAGATCAGGAGAATGGTACACTGAGTACTTAGGGTGGGGACATGGGAGACAGAAGATTACTTCAGTGGACTTGGAGTTATCTTTTTGGATATGAGCATGCATTTTGAACTTGAAAGGGGAAGAGGTTGTGCAACATTGCTCATGTGCTAAATGCCACTAAATAACACACTTTGAAGACTTTAATGTTTCATGTAGGGAATTTTATTTAAATAAAAAGTGAAAATACAAATAAATGTCCAATATGTCTTTAATTTTTCCCTTTATTAAATACAGATTCTTTTCTTTTTTTATTGAGCCCTATATTTTTCTCTATTTCTCTCCCTGCCTTTCCCCTACCACCTTCAACCCTCCCCCAAGGTCCCCATGCTCTCAGTTTACTCAGGAGATAGATCTTGTCTTTTTCTACTTCCCATGTAGATTAGATCTGTGTAAGTCTCTCTTAGTGTCCTCATTGTTGTCTAAGTTCTATGGGATTGTGGTTTGTAGGTTGGTTTTCTTTGCTTTATGTTTAAAAACCACCTATGAGTGAGTACATGTGATAATTGTCTTTCTGGATCTGGGTTACCTCACTCAAAATAATGTTTTCTAGCTCCATCCATTTTCCTACAAAATTCAAGATATCGTTATTTTTTTCCTGCTGTGTAGTACTCCACATTTTCTGCTGTGTAAATGTACCACATTTTCCTTATCCATTCTTCAGTCGAGGGGCATTTAGGTTGTTTCCAGTTTCTGGCTATGATAAACAAAGCTGCTATGAACATAGTGGAGCACATGTCCTTGTGGCACGATTGAGCATCCTTTGGATATATACCCAAAAGTGATATTACTGGGTCTTGAAAAAGGTTGTTTTCTAATTTTCTGAGAAATTGCCACAATGACATCCAGAGGGCTTGTACCAGCTTGCATTCCCATCAGCAATGCAGGAGTGTTCCCTTTTCCCCACAACCTCTCCAGCATAAGCTGTCATGAGTGTTTTTGATTTTGGCCATTCTTTCAGGTGTAAGATGGAATCTCAAAGTTGTTTTGATTTGCATTTCTCTGATGACTAAGGATGTTGAACATTTCCTTAAGTGTCTTTCAGCCATTTTAGATTCCTCTGTTGAGAGTTCTCTGTTTAGGTCTGTACTCCATTTTTTTTTTTTTATTGGCGTATGTGTTCTTTTGGTGACCAATTTCTTGAGTTCTTTGTATAATTTGGAGATCAGACCTCTGTTTGCTTTACAGAAGCTTTTCAGTTTCAGAAGGTCCCATTTATTAACTGTTTCTCTCAGTGTCTGTACTGCTGGGGTTATATTTAGGAAGTGGTCTCCTGTACCAATGTGTTCAAGTGTATTTCCCACTTTCTCTTCTATAAGGTTCAGTGTGGCTGGTTTTATGTTGAGGTGTTTGATCCATTTGCACTTGAGTTTTATGCATGGTGATAAATATGAGTCTATTTTCATTCTTCTACATGTTGAAATCCAGTTATGTCAGCACCACTTGTTAAATATGCTTTCTCTTTTCCATTTGATATTTTTTGCTTCTTTGTCAAAAAACAGGTGTTCAAAGATGTGTGGATTGATATCTGGCTCTTCTATTCTGCTCCATTGGTCCTCCTTTCTGTTTTTATGCCAATACCAGGCTGTTTTCAGTACTGTAGCTCTGTAGTAGAGTTTGAAGTCAGGGATTGTGATGCCTCCAGAAGTTCTTTTATTATACAGGATTGTTTTGACTATCCTGGGTTTTTTTGCTTTTCCATATGAAATTGGGTACCGTTCTTTCAAGGTCTTTGAAGAATTTTGCTGGGATTTTGATGGGCATTGTGTTGAATCTGTGGATTGCTTTTGGTAAGATTGCCATTTTTATTATGTTAATGCTGCCTACCCAAGAGCATGGGAGGTCTTTCCACTTTCTGGTGTCTTCTTCAATTTCTTTCTTCAAAGATTTAAAGTTCTTGTCATACAAGTCTTCCACTTGTTTGGTTAGAGTTTCTCCTAGACATTTTATGCTATTTGTGGCTATTGTGAAGGGTGTTGTTTCTCTGATTTCTTCTCCAGCCCTTTTATCATCTGTGTACAGGAGGGCTACTAGTTTTTTTGAGTTAATCTTGTATCCTGCTACATTACTGAAAGTGTTTATGAGTTGTAGAAGTTCCTTGGTAGAATTTTTGGGATCGCTTATGTAAACTATCATCAGCAAACAGTGAGAGTTTGATTTCTTCTTTTCTAATTTGTATTCTCTTGATCTCCTTTTGGTGTCTTATTGCTCTAGCTAGGACCTCAAGAACTATATTGTATAGATATGGAAAGAGTGACAAGCTTGTCTTGTTCCTGATTTCAGTGGAATCGCTGGGAGTTTCTCTCCATTTAGTTTGATGTTGGCCATTGGCTTGCTGTATATTGCCTTTATTATGTTTAGGTATGTTTCTTGTATTCCTGCTCTATTCAAGACCTTTATCATGAAGGGATGTTGTATTTTGTCAAAAGTTTTTTCAGCATCTAAGGAGATGATCATGTGGTTTTTATTTTTCAGCTGGTTTATATGGTGGATTATGCTGAGAGATTTTTGTATGTTGAATCATCCCTGCATCTCTGGGATGAAGCTGACTTGATCATGGTGGATGATGGTTCTGATGTGTTCTTGGATTCGATTTGCCAGTTTTTTATTTACTATATTTACTATTTTTGCATCAATGTTCATGAGTGAGATTGGTCTGTAATTCTCATTCTTAGTAATGTCTTTCTGTGGTTTGGATATCAGGGTAACCGTAGCCTCATAAAAAGTGTTTGGCAATGTTCCTTCTGTTTTTATTGTGTGGAATAATTTGAGGAGTATTGGCATTAATTCTTCTTTGAAAGTCTTGTAGAATTCTGTACTTAAACCATCTGTACCTGGGCTTTTTTTGGATGGGAGACTTTTGATGACTGTTTCTATTTCTTCAGCAGTTATAAGTCTGTTTAATTTCCTTATCTGGTCTTGATTTAATTTTGGTAAGTGATATTTATCCAGAAAGTTGTCCATTTCCTTTAAGTTTTCCAATTTTGTGGAGCACAGGTTTTTGAAATATGACCTGATGATCCTCTGTATTTCCTCCATGTCTGTTGTTATATTCCTCTTTTCATTTCTGATTTTGTTAATTTGGATATTCTCTCTCTGCCTTTTGGTTACTTTGGATAAAGGTTTGTCTATTTTGTTGATTTTCTCGAAGAACCAACTCTTTGTCTCATTGATTTTTTTAAATTGTTTTCTTTGTTTCTATTTTGTTGATTTCAGCTCTCAATTTGATTATTTCCTGCCATCTAGTTCTCTTAGGTGAGTTTGCTTCTTTTTGTTCTAAAGTTTTCAAATGTTCTGTTAATTCACTAGTGTGGGATTTTCCCAGCTTCTTTATGTAGATGTTTAGTTCTATGAACTTTCCCCTTAACACTGCTTTCATTGTGTCCCATAAATTTGGGTATGTTGTGTGGTCATTTTCATTGAATTTTAGGGACATCTTTAATTTCCCCCTTTATTTCTTCCTTAACCCATTGATGATTCAGGTGAGCATTGTTTAATTTCCATGTGTTTGTGGGTTTTCTGGAATGACTATTGCTGTTGACTTCTAGTTTTAGACCATGGTGATCTGATAAGGTACACTGGTTTATTCCAATTTTTTTGTGTATTTGTTTTTTTTGTTACCGAGTATGTGGTCAATTTTTGAGAAGGTTGTATGAGGTGCTGAGAAGAAGCTATATTCTTTTCTGTTTGGATGGAATATTCTATATATGTCTGTTGAGTCCATTTGAGTCATAACATCTTTTAGTTCTCTTATTTCTCTGTTCATTTTTTGCCTGATTGACCTGTCCAGTGGTGAGAGGGGAGTGTTGAAGTCTCTCACTATTAGTGTGTGGGGTTTAATGTGTGATTTAAGCTTTAGAAGTGTTTCTTTTACATATGAGCGTGCCTTTGTATTTGGGGCATAGATGTTCAGTATTGAGATTTCCTCTTGATGGATTTTTCCTGTGACTAATATGAAATGACCTTCTTTGTCTCTTTTGACTGATTTTAGCTTGAAGTCTATTTTGTTAGATATTAGGATAGCTACACCCGCTTGTTTCTTAGGTCCATTTGATTGGTATTTTTTTCCCAACCCTTTATTCTGAGATAATGTCTGTCTTTGAGGTTGAGATGTGTTTCTTATAGGTAGAAGAAGGATGGATTCTGTTTTCTCATCCAATCTGTTAGCTTGTGCCTTTTTATAGGTGAGTTGAGTCCATTTACATTAAGGGATATTAATGACCAGTGATTGCTATCTCCTGTTAATTTAGTTTTCATTGTTGGTGATGTTAATTTGTGCGTGTTTTTCTTCTTTGGGATTTGCTGCTAGGAGACCATCAATTGTTTGTGTTTTTGTTGGTGTTGCCTGCTTTCTTGTGTTAGAGTTTTCCTTCTAGTATTTTGTGTAGGGCTTTGTTTGTGGTTAGGTATTCGTGAAATCTAGTTTTGCCATGGAATATCTTGTTTTGTCCTTCTATGGTGATTGAAAGTTTTGCTGGTATGTGTAACATGAGGGCCTGCTTGTTGGGGTTTCTGTCTGCCTGGTTCCCCAGCCGTTTAGTCCCAGAGAAAATCACTCAGAGAGTCTATATTAATGATAAACTGATTAGCTCCAGCTTCTTATTAGCTCTTGTAGCTTATATTAACCCATTATTCTTATCTATGTTAGCCTCATGGCTCAATACTTTTTTTCAGTCGGGCAGGTCACATCCTGCTTCTTTGGTGGTCTGGGCAGGAGTCTCGAGAGGGCTTCCTGCTTCCCAGAATTCTCCTGTTCTCCTTGCTCCACCTCTCTTTCCTGTCTGGTTTTCCCACCTATACTTCCTGCCTAGCTATCAACCAATCCGCATTTATTTAAAACATAATTGACAGATATTGAATTGTTCTCCTGCACCAAGTGTGGGCTGGCATCCGTGGTCTCTTAATGTCTGCATGACACTTGACCATGACCTTCTGGCTTTCATTGTCTCCAGTGAGAAGTCAGGTGTAATTCTGATAGGTCTACCTTTGTGTGTTACTTGGCTTTTTTCCTTTGTAGCTCTTAATATTCTTTCTTTACTCTGTATGTTTAGTGTTTTGATTATTATGTGGTGAAAGGACTTTTTTTTTATCCAGTCTATTTGGTGTTCTGTAAGCTTCTTTTATCTCCATAGGCATATCATTCTTTAGGTTGGGAAAGTTTTCTTCTATCTATTTTTTAAAGATTTTATTTATTTATTTATTATGTATACAGTGCTCTGCCTCCATGTATGCCTGCAGGCCAGAAGAGGGTGCCAGATCTCATTGCAGATGGTTGCAAGCCACCATGTGGTTGCTGGGAATTGAACTCCGGTCCTCTGGAAGAACAGTCAATGCTCTTAACCACTGAGCCACCTCTCCAGCCCCCTCTTCTATGATTTTGTTAAGTAAATTTTCTGTGCCTTTGAGTTGAACTTCTTCTACTTCTTCTATACCTATTATTCTAAGATTTGGCCTTTTCATGGTGTCCCATATTTCCTGGATATTTTGGATTAAACTTTTCTTAGATTTAATATTTTCTTTAACTATTTCCTCTATTGTATCTTCAGTGCTTGAGATTCTCTCTTCCATCTCTTGTATTCTGCTGTTCATGCTTGTGTTTGTGGTTCCTGATCTTTTTCTCATGATTTCTGTTTCTATAATTCCTTTGGCTTGTGTTTTCTTTATTCTTTCTATTTCAGTTTTCAAGTCCTGAATATTTCTTTCATATGTTTGATTTCTTTTTCTTGGTTTTCTTTAAGTGATTTTTTGATGTCTTTCAATTTTTTGTTTGTCTTTTCCTCAATTTCTTTAAGGGAATTCCTCATTTTTCCCATGTCATCTCTAAGAATTTCAAACATTCTCTTGAAGTTATTTTTTAGGTCATTTTCTTCTGGTTCACCCATATTTGGTTGTTCAGGTCTTGCTGTTGTAGTGTCTTTAGGTTTTACTGGTGTTGTGTTGCTCTTTGTGGTGTAGCGTGTGAGCTTACCTTTTCTACTCATCTTTTCCTCTAATAGGTATGGTTGGGGCTGTCTGAGATTCTGTTGAATAATCTTCTAGGTGTCAGTGAATCCAAAGCTCACTGGATTGATGGTTGTTCCTCATGGTATAGTCAGTGTCGCAGTTCTAGTTACCCTGTTGGTTACTCTGTGTTCCTGGAAGTATCTCAGTACTCCTGTGCTTTGCTCTGCTCCCTTGGAGTTTGCTATCTCAGGCCTACTTTGGCCTAGGTTGCAGGCTTTGCCCTGTTTCTATAAATCCTGGTCTGGATCCCCTCCTGCAGAAATCCCTGGCTTGGAATTGGACCTGTTCTGGTGGAGATCTCTGACTCTGGATCTGGTCACTAGGTCAACCCTGATCCGCCAGTGTCCCAGGACTTGGTTGATTCCCGGGACTGGATTTGCTCCTGGCTTTTGCTCCCAGTGGAGCTTGTTTCCTCAGGCCCTCTCTCCAGATTCTTTTCTTATACAGTGTATAAGAAACTGCAGTTTCTTCTCTCTCTACACATCCCAGTTCCTCCCCACCTCCCTTTCTATCCAGATCCACTCCCATTTTTGTCCCTCATTAGAAAAGAACAGGCCCAGTGCCCTGAGTCCTGGGCAGGCAGAAGACAGCCAGAGGTCCATAAAACCCAGGCAGGCAAACACCACTACAATGAACAGGTATATGGTGGAGAAATGCAGAGAGGTGGAGAAGCTTGTGCGCTATGGAGAAAAGTAGATCTGAAGACACAAAGACGGCGAGGAGCAGGCTGATATGGGTGGCCTATAAAACCACTAAGGCCACGTGATGTCCAGGCCTCTGCTGCTGCTTAGGGTCATGACTGTATCTCTTGCCCTACTGCAGTCAGGGTCTGTGTTGATGTCTATGACCCATGGTGATGTTGTTAGGCCCAAATCTGCAAAGTCCCCCAAAAACCAATAAGGAGATTAAGTCCCACATGTAAAAAGCAAAGAGCCTTTATTTTATGCAAGTTTGTAAACTCAGTCTCTTTGCATGTCCAACGTATTGGAATAAACAGCCCTGAGTTCAGTTAGCGTTGGGTTTTTATAGTAGTAAAGGTGGGGGTGAGGGGATTCTGAGGTTCAGGACCCCTGATTGGCTGACATTTGTCTAGGGGTGTCCTGGTGAGTGTGTGCTGGCAGGTGATCCTATCTACAGCAGTTGGAATGTTGGGCATATCCTTTGGATGGTCTGTTCTTAGGTGGTGCTCATGTAATCTCAGTTTATGGTCCTTCCTGCAACCAGGTATTGCTTCAGGGACTGAGACTCAGGCCTCCATTAAACTGAGGCTGAGTTCTACTCTGGCAGGTGATAATGGTTGGAAGTAAAGAACTTCCATTGGGTGATCTGTTTCTATTTAGCTTCTCAGGGCTGGCTCCTACAATGTGTGTGACTTGTGCTGCCACCGAAGGCCATATGGATGCCCATGTTCTGGGCTCCCACCTGAGGCCATGCCAATGTCTCAGGGCCATGCTGCCCCCAGGGCCATAGTAATCTGGGTGTTCTGAGCTGCCATCCAGGCCTTGGTCCCTGGTCCTATCTCAGCTAGGGTTCTGTATTGATGTCCTTGGCCCTTGTTACACCTGGGGCCCTAGGGGAACTCACACCACTGGCATGGGTGTGGGAGAACCAGCTCCAACCCTCCATGGCCCAGAGAGGATTTCTCTCCATTGCTGGCAACAGCAACAGGGAGAGCTGGCCCTGTGTGCAGGAGAGCTGGTCCCACCCCTCAGCACGCCTGCAGGAGAGCTGTCTATGTCTCACCTGAGGAGGTTGGTCCCAGTAGAGGCCAGAGACTGACTGGCTCAGCTTTCATTCAGACCCACACCCAGAGCTTTGAGTTGGTCCTCCCTGACCTCTACCCACTACTACGTGCTAGAGTGCATAAAGGTATCAGTCCTATGAAACCATAACTTCAGGATCTCCATGACTGGGGCAATAGCAGGATATCAAAGAGGAGTTGCTTCAGTGAAGGTCCAGTGTAGATGGTTTACCAGAAGCCAGGGGCCTTGAACCAAACCAACAACTCATTACAATGAATATTTGCCAGTAAAGATGTTTGAGCATGAGGGTATAGACTGTGTGACCCACTGCAGTTCCCAAGGCCACTAAACAAATGAGTGATGGAAAGAGAGATAGGAAAGACTGAGGAGTAGAGTGGTTTGTTGTTGCTTTAAGTTGTTTTGACTTTTTAAAAGCTTTCTTTGCTGGGGGAAGCAACAAGGGTGGAGGGTGGACATGGAGGTACTGGGCAATGAGTGTGATTGGGCTGCATGATGCGAAATTCCCAAAGGACCAATAAAAAAAATATTAATACAAAAGGAAAAGAACAGGCTTCTAAAATATAACCACAAAGTGTAACAAAATAAGATATAATAAGATAAAACAAAAAATAACACATTGAGAATTGGACGAGACAAACCAATAGAAGGAAAAGAGCCTAAGAGAAGGCACAAAACTCAGAGACCCCCTTGTTCACCTATTCCAGAATCCCATAAAAACACTAAACTGAAAGCCATAGGTATCTGCAGAGGACCTGGTGCAGACCCATGCAGGCCTGTGCTTGTTGCTTCAGTCTCTGTGAGTTCATGTGAACTTTGCTCAGTGGATTTAGAGGACCTTGTTTTCCTGGTACCCCTTTGGCTCTTATATGCTTTCTGTCTCCTTTTCAGTGGGATGCTGAGCTTGGAGGGGAAGGATGTGATGGAGGCATCCCATACAGGGCTGAGTGCTCCAAGGTCTCTCATTCTCTGCATAATGTCTGGCTGTGGGTCCCTATATTTCATTCCATCTGTCGCAGAAGGAAGCTTTTCTGATGATTGCTGAAGAAGGCCTTTATCTATGAGTACAGCAGAATATCATTCGGGGTCATTTTATCAATATATTTTTAATACCATTGATACTTACTGTTACCCTAGATCCCTGGCTGTCTAGTCTCTGGTTCTTGGTCACCCAAGCAGTGTCAGGTATGGGTTCCATCTTGTGGAGTGGACCTTAAATCAAATTAGACATTGGTTGGTTACTCCTACAAGCCTTGGGCCATCATTGCCTGAGCGTATTTTGCAGCCAAGAAAGCATCATAAATCAAAGGTTTTATGACTGGGTTGGTGTTCATGTTTCTCTTTTTCTAGCTTGCAGAGTACCTTCCTGTACCCAAGTAGAACATAGGGGTGAAGGTGCTATGTAGGCGCCAGCTGGACCTCTCTCTATTCAATGAGTTGTATGGGTATTGTCTTCAGCAACGGGGCCTTGCTGTCAGTTTGTAGACAGTAACTTAATGTCTTGGCAAAGCGTGGGTTGGGAATTTCATTTAAACAAAAGTGCACATAAATATCTAATATTTTAAAATTTTTGTTTGTATGTGCTCTCTGACTGTTGATGCTGTGTGTGTGTGTGTGTGTGTGTGTGTGTGTGTGTGTGTGTGTGTGTACAGGTGCCCACAAAGGTCAGAGAGGTTGTAGAATTTTCTGGAGCTGAAGTTACACATGGCTGCGATGGCGGTTTGTACTCCTTGGTGGTCTTTGGGGGACTCCATGACCTGGGCATAACAGTGCGCTGTGGAGAAAAGCAGATCTGAAGACCCAGAAGTGGTGAGGAGCAGACTGATATGTGTGGTCTATAAAACCACTGAGGCCATGTACTATCCAGGCCTCTGCTGCTGCTGAAGGCCATGTCTGTATCTGCAGCCTTGCTACAGCCAGAGTCTGTGTTGATGTCTGTGCCCCTTGGTGTCTGTGACTCGTGTTGCCTCTGAAGGCCATAGGAGTGTCCGTGTTCTGGGCCCCCACCTAAGGCCATGTTGATGTCTAAGGGTCATGCTGCCACCAGGGCCATCGTGCGTCCTGGGAAATCAGCTTGAGTACTCTGGAAGATGAGGAACCTCTTAGCTGCTGAGCCCTAAATGTCTAATCTCCAGGCCCTAAACATCTAATATTTAAAGGAACAGTAGAATGTTATGAAAATCAACCTTCAAAGTCTGGCCCACGGTCCTTGTCACTGGCCTCTTTAGGGGACTGTGGGTTATTTTCTCTCACTTTTCCTTCCTTACTATGGTGCCCATGGCAGCATCTGGGTTTATACATCTGAAATCTATACACAAGGGGGCAGAATTTGTGGGAGGGGTGAACTCCAGAGGTAGAGTATCTGGCCGAGGTTGTATTGTCTTTAAATTAGACTCTGAATTATGACTTTTCAGCCTCTGCCTGCAGATGGTGAAGCAAGCCCCTTGCTGTGGTCAGCTATGAGGCAACTCAGAATAGAGAACATCCAAAGTGACAGACCCCAGAGCAGAGACGGACAGTCGTGACAATGGCAGACTCTGTTACCCTGGGGGCTGCTCTTCCCAGCCCTGTCTGACATTCATAATTTGCCTTTGAGGGGACTCTCTACAACTCTTAAGAGTTTTGTTTTGGGGGTTTTTGTTTGTTTATGGAAGTTGCTTTTACAGAAACTTGATTTTTCAGTCTATATATTCTTTTATGCAGATGCAAGGATTATATATTGTTTGAGTATAAAAATAGACACTTTCAAACATTCTCAAAGAGACTGACTATAAGAAGCGTGACTGTGAACAGTAATACCAAGACATGGCTGTGTCATGTCAGTGCAGTGACGTTTGCATGGCTACCAAGACATGGCTGTGTCGGGCTTTGACGTTTGCATGGCTATCATCAGGAAATGAACTGGGTTTACAAATAACAGCAACATGTCTTGTCCCTAAATTCAGGCTTCCGACAATCTACACAGGAGACAGAAGATGCCACAAGGGAAAGTCTTAGAAAAATGTTAATTACATTTTGAGAAAACATAGAATAATTTCATTTAAAAAAAAAGGCAATGTAAAGTAATGTTAAGGTAATAAATTTGAGGTTGTTTTTCTAAACCATTATTTATATTATGTTTTATTCATCAATATCTATTTGAGTTTTTATTTAACATTGGTGAAATAATTATATATATAATTCTTTTGAAATGTTAATTTTTCTTTCAAAAAATTCTTTGAAGATGAATATATTCTTTTCATCTTCCATATTTGTTAGCAAATGGTAATTATATAAAACCAAAAAGTGAGAAATTTCACAAAAAAAACTTGGCATTTTATTTTTGTCTTGTAACTTTAAAAGAACACAAGGTACCTCCTGCGGTAGATGGGAACAAATAGAAACCCACAGCCAGACATTATGCAGAGAGTGATAGACCTTGGAACACTCAGCCCTGAACGGGATGTCTCCTTCACTTCCCTCCTCTCAGGGCTCAGGGAACCATGTTGAAGAAGAGGCAGAAAGAGTGTAAGTCAGAGGGGATAAAGTACAAGAAAACAAAGCCCTCCAGATCAACCAAGCAAAGATCATATGAACTCACAGAAGCAATAAGCACAGGGCCTCTGCAGGTCTGCACTGTATGTTATGGTTTTAGGTTTGGTATTTTTATGGAATTCCTGAGTGTGTGAATGAGGGTGTCTCCGATTCTTCTGTCTTCTCTAGGGCTCTTTTCCTTCTGTTAATTTGTTTTGTCCGATTCCTATGCATTAGTTTTTAATCTCTTTTACTTTATTTTATTTTTATTCCTTAGATGACTGTTTGTTTTTGTTTTTGCTTGGGGTATGGGGTAGGGTTCAAGACAGGGTTTCTTTGTAAGGCCTTGGCTGTCCTGGAACTCACTCTGCATACCAGGCTGCCCCCAACTCACAGAGATCCACCTGCCTCTGTGTCTCCACCACCTAGCCATCATATTTGCTTTTCGATGGGAGACAAGAAGGGGATGGCTCTGGAGGGGAGGAGAGGTGGAGAGAACCTGGGGGGAGAGGAAACCATAATCAAGATAAATTGGGGAAAATATCTATTTTTAATATAAAATAAATGAATGAGTGAATGCATACATACAAACATAAATGGGAAAAAAGAATATCTCTCAGAAGTCCTTACATATTTATGCTTGTTTGGGGTAAGATCCTAGTGAATCAGGTCTATTTCAGAAACTCTCCGAGGCCATGGAATGGTCTACTTCCTGAGTTTATGAGTGAGCTTCCCTGCAGGATGCAAGGTTTCACCATTGAGACCCAGTGGCTCTCAACCCGTGGGCCTCCATCTTTTCGAGGGGTCAAATGACCCATTCACAAGGGGCCACCCCAGACCATCAGAAAATACAGATATCTACATGATGATTCATAACTGCAGAAAAATTACAGTTTCAAAGTCTCAATGAAAATAATTTTTTGGTTGGCGGTCACCGCAACATGAGGAATGTACTAAAGGGTTAGGAAGGTTGAGAATCAGAGGTTTATAACACTCTGTTGTTTCACTTTGCTGTCTTCACAACACCCCCACCCCTCCCCCCACCTTACAGGATGTTGTAAAGACACCCCCACCCCCACTCCCCACCAGCAAAGTGTAGATCCTCCAAAGATAAGAAGGCAACCACGCCTCAGTAGTCAGTGTTGCTTTGAGTGTCTGACCCGGTACAGCTTATTTTCAGCATAGTTAAACACAGCACAATTTGGAGAAAAAAAAAGTTTCCTGGTGATAATTAACTCAATACTCAATACTGTGGGTACAACAAAGATTAAGGCATGGGCATGGAAGCTCTTTGTAAAGTACAAGTGACCTCTTCCATAAAACTAAATTCTATAGCTTACCTAAGAAAATAAGTTCAACATAAGGGTCTAGGAGAGGATGGTGCTGTAGATTAAGACAAAAAAGCTCAAGATAAGGGTCTGGGAGAGGATCCAGTGTGGCCTGGCCACAGAGTGCAAAGCTGCAAAGCTCACCAAGTTGTTAACCACTCCCAGCCTTCTGGACAGAAAACGGGTTGTACATCTTTCTCTTTGCAGAGATAACCCCAGGTGTTATTCCTGGCTCCCCAGTGCTCATTTGAGAGCACAATGACCTACATATCTCCTACCTTCACGTATCTTAAGAAGATTCTCTCTTATGATACCTGTTGTTTTTACTGCTCCTTTAACATCTATACCTTAATTATTTCCCCTCCAACGTGGACGGTTTTAAACTCAGAAGAAAGGGCTGCACAACAGACAGCTGCGCAACATTCCATCAGACACTACCAAGTGGGCGGTCTTCTCATCAGCCCACGGGGCACTCTCTAGAACATGCTGTCCAATTAGGCACAAAGCAATTCTTAGCAAAGACACTGAAATTGAATAATTTTTGGTATTTATTCCAAAATAAATGGAAAAACAAAACAAAAACAGAAATCAACAACAAAAGAAAACACATAACACATACAAATTTATGTAAATTGAGTGACATATTGCTGAATAATAAATAAATAAGTCATTGAAGAATTTACATAATTTTTAAATCCTAGAATTCAAAGAAAGTATCAGTGTAACACAGCAAAATATATTGAATATGATGAAAGTAGTCCTAAAAGTGAAATTCACAGCTTCAAGTGTCTGCATTTAAAAAAAAAAAAAAAAGATCCCAAGTAAATAATCCAAAGGCGTAGTATTAGAGGCTTGGATGAATCAGAAAAGGCTTGTCCCTAAAAGAACAAATTGTTTGGTCAGAAGCATCACCCCAGCTCCCTAACATCCTTTTCTACAAAAAGTCTGGACTGGGGGCTTCACCCCAGCTCCTGGCATAAAACCCCTCCCCAGAGAGGGTCAAGAAAGCCTGCCAAATGGTGACCCCTCCCCAGGGAAGGTCAGGACCACTCCTACAGGCTGTTTAAACTGCCCCCCAGAGAATGAACACGCGGTCTCTGGGTTTTGCGTGGTCTTACCTTTCCTCTCTTCCCCTCTCCATGCTTTCCCGGGGCCACCCAGCAGCACTGTATTAAACATGGGCATCTTTTAATTCGGTTTAATTTGGTCTGATTGGAATTATTTGTGTCGGTGGAGAGGCTCATCTAAAATGAAATACCTAATACAAATGAGAAAAAAAAGTTATATCGGGGGGAAAAAGTAATGAAATAGAACTTTAAAATGAGAGGACAAAATTTCTAAAGTTAGAGATGAAAAACGAGACATTACAACAGATACCAAAGAAAAATTTAACACAATCAGAGCAATCTTAAAGATATACAATCCTTTAAATTAGAAAATTCAAAAGAGCTGTGTGGTGGTGGCTCATGCCTTTAATCACAGTCAGAGGCAGTTGGATTTCTGTGAGTTCGAGGCTAACCAGGTCTACAGAGCTAGTTCCAAGGCAGCTAGGGCTGTTACAGAGAGAAACCTTGGCTCGAAAAACAAACAAATAAAAAAATTATTATTTGGGCTGGAGAGATCATTCAATGGTTAAGAGCACTGGCTGCTCTTCCAGAGGTCCTGAGTTCAATTCCCAGCAACCACGTAGTAAAACAGTTGCTTTTCAAGCTCAAGAACATAAAGTTAACCCCTGGAAACCAGATTTAAAAATAAATAAATAAATAAACATATAAGTGTAGGGTGTGGTGAACCTCTAGGAGACCTGTCTCAAACAAACAACAAAGGCTGTAAGGCAGCTGGAAGCTGAGGAATGAAATCCAAGGCTGTCCTGTGCACACGCACATACAAACACATACATGCATAATATGCATGAAATAAATTAAAAGGTAACATTTCTGGTGTATCTTGATTTCAAAGGTTTCAGCCCATAGTCCATAGACCCTATTCCTTTGAGCCAGAGGCAAAACAGCACAATAGTGTACAGTAAAAAAGAAAATGGGGAAAGAAAGGAGCCAGGGCCACACAGCTCCCTCTGGGTGATCTAACATCCTCCAACTAAATCCTGCCTCTGACCCTTCCTCCCACCCCAGTGCTATAAAGGCTGCGAATCAAGTCCCTTCCTCCAAGAAGCTGACTTTCCATTTCATCCTCAGATCAAGAAGCGACTTCAGTGGAATTCCCACTATACTCCTCGTTTACTTGGCAACGTCTTGAAATGCTCTCTGTAGTCTTTCTTAAAAACATCTCTGACTCCATTTAAGCCAGTGTAGTTCCCCTCAAATGTTGCACAAGGTCAACGTCTAACTGTAGCATGCCGTCTTTCTCCCATACTGAATTAGGTCTTCTTGTGTCAAAGAGAGCTTGTATTAGTTTGTTTACTCTGTTACTCACACTTCGTGCTCAGACCTTTCTGGAGCTCTGTGTCAGACGTTTCCAGACCTCTGTTCTAATGTAACATTTGGAGAAGTGAGACCAATGCCACAGCAGGCCACAGAGTAGGGTGACTAAGCTCGTTTTGGAAACGGGGTTGAGAAAGGGTAAGCAAGAAAACAAGAGAGCCAACATTGACACAAACCATGGAAAGCAGTAAACCAAGTGAGCCATGACTGAGGAGGAAGGAGGAGCAGGTTCAAAATACCCTGGGCTTGCAGAAAACATCTACCGAGTAGTAGAGCAGACGTAGACGAGATGAGTGCTCTCTGAGGGGCTGGCGCTCTGATGATGGTGCTCTCAGCGACCCAGGTTGGGCAGCCTCCCTTTCCCGGAGGGGCAGGTTGAAGTAACTGGCTGCCATCACATTAGGAGCTCACCACCAATCCAGCAGGTACTTCATAGACTGCCTCGTTGGCTTTTAAAAGTCATTTGAATCAGGATGTTACTAAAAGTCCTGAACTGCTCTCTGAAGAAAATGACATCAAATTATTATTCAGAGGTCCTGTGCTGTAGAGGGAGCTCTCAGTGCGGCTGGAACTTGTCAATGTTCTTTTATAACCATACCCATAATATTCTTACTTGGCCACAAACCCAGTGTCTCTAAAGTGAAATAAACAGACTTGTAGTTGGAGTGTAGAACCAGTCCGGAAGGCTGTAAGCTGCCTGACCCTTAACATTGCCTCGCTCAGTCAACATGTCGTATCCAGTACTCAAACAGAATTTAGTTTAATCTTCATAAAGCCACCTCTTTTGACAGCTTGTGCTCCTACATTGCATACTATTTCAGTATTACTATTGTTTGAATCTAAACTATCCCCACAATGGCCTATGTGTTAAAAGCGTGGCTCTTAGCCTGCAGCGCTACTAGATGGTGGTAGAACATTTAGAAGACAAAGGGAAGTTAGGCTTCTTAAACCAAGAGACCCTGATGGGACTGTGGGTGCCTACCTCTTTCCTCTGTCATCTGTTCCTGGCCATGAGATGAACAGGCTTCCTCTGCTACAGGCTCCCATTAGGACATAGTGTCGCCAGGGGCAGCAGCTGGCCATGGACTGCAACCTCCCAATCCTCTCAGCCCAAATCAATTTCTCGTCTTTTTCAGTTGGTCACTTCAGGTACATTGTTATGGTATGACAAAAACACAGTTATATTGTAAAGTTATTATATACATTCAAACAATAATTCAAACCAGAGATCAAAAAGGATTTCGCAGTTGGATGTATCCCATTGGACTTGGACATTCTCTGTATGTAAAGCCTTTTTACTTTGGGATATTTCTTAATCTGTGCTGTTATTACAAATAAATAAATAAATAAAATACCAGGGACAGAATAAGATATAAAGAGAAAATGTTTCTTTGGGCTCGCAATTGCGTCCACACTTTGGTAGCCAAGTACGCTAGCTTCCAGCTGGGCTCTTGTGCTGTATCATATCATAAGATCAGAAGGCAAGCAGAGAAGTTGAGGGCATGTGAAAGAGGCACATGGATGAGAGACTGAGGAGCCATCAGGCTTGCTGCTAGCGCTCATTGTCAAGGCTACTCATAGAGTCTGGTGAGAGCGAACTCACTACCTTGGGTTCTCGTCCAGTCTCCAGAAAAGGTTGAGTCCCTCACAAAGGCCAAATACATGCAAGGAGTCGCGTCACAGCTGTGGACAGGATACGATGTTTAAGGTGCCCAAGTGTGGAACAATGGAAACGATGTTTTTGTTGAAAGCATTATCAGAAATATTAAACGGATTCATAGCACAGATGCCTTTGAGCTAAGAGACTTTCTTGCTTGTCACAGAAAATACTGCTGTTGAGTGAAGGCCACGACATCTCCCACATACTTGAGAAGGAACACAAGAGTCAAAGGGTGCAGAGAGCTCTGTCATCCGTCGTCACCTGGTTGCCACTCAGTCTTCTTAAGGGACGTGAGAAGATCCCGTTCTCTGTGTGTGTCAGCTTGCTGTGGGACTGTGGTCAGAATGTGTTGGGCTACGTGCCTCTTAAAGAACCTAAGTCCCACTTAATTGGGTACCACCATGCTTGTCTAGCATATACTGAACAAGGGCTTACAAAACCAAATATTTAAGCTGCTAAGACTATGCTCCTTACACTCTGATATCTACCCCACATTTTCATGTATCTATTGCTTCTTAATTACATTAGGATAATGGATGTGAAATAAGGACCCATTTGGCATCAAAGAATGCTTAACAGCTCCTGTTTCTGTCCATTAAAGAGCCTGAAGCACAAGGCTGGGGAACAAGGGTTGTTCCTACTCCACGCACATCCCTGTAGATAAATGAACTTACACAGCATAAGTCTAACTGGAGTTCTTAAAAGTTGCATCTTCAACCGGGTAGTGGTGGCGCACGCCTTTAATCCCAGCACCAAAAATATATAAAAAAAAAAATAAAACTTCATCTTCACTATAAGAAGAAATTGGAGCTGGGCGGTGGCGGTGCACACCTTTAATCCCAGCACTCGGGAGGCAGAGCAGGTGGATCTCTGTGAGTTCGAGCCCAGCCTGGTCTACAAGAGCTAGTTCCAGGACAGGCTCCAAAGCCACAGGGAAACCCTGTTTCGAAAAACCAAAAAAAAAAAAAAGGAAGAAGAAGAAGAAATTGGGACAAGGAGTAAGTAGGGCCCTCTGAAGTGCTGTCTGAAGCGGTGCCCTTATCTGACTGAAACTGTCCAAGTGCGGTACAGCTCCTGTAGGGCAATGCCATTTGGCTGGATGAAGCTCTGCAGGCAGGACCTCTCTCCTACAGGCACAGGGTGACAGAATCGGGTTTCTCTTCTTTGTCCCTCCTGAAGGTGCCTTGAAAGTCTGCACAAATCAAGCAGCTATTCTCCATTGTTCTGTTTTGCTTTATATTAGCACTGATTTTTAAATAAAAGGTATACAATATAAGATTCAGGTATCTACTTATATGTTTTCAAATATGAGAATGTTCCTGGGGCACTTGAAAAGGTAAAGAATTATCAAAACGAAAAAGAAAATGGGCCAGGTGGTGGTGGTGCACACCTTTAATCCTAGCACTCAGGAGGCAGAGGCAGGTGGAACTTCGTGAGTTCAAAGCCAGCCTGGTCTACAGAATGAGTTCCAGGACAGCTAGAGCTGTTACACAGAGAAACCCTGTCTTGAACCCCGCCCCCCACCCATCCCAAAAGATAATAGAATGGTGTATTTTCACCAGAGTATATGATACAGAACAGCCTTTCCCTCGCACAGGTGTCTTGGCATTTCTAAACAAAACCTTTTCCTTCCTTATTCTAAATTCTAGAATTCTTATTCTGGACTCTAGATTTCATGAAGCCTATTTGCAGCAAGACTGTGACATCCCTACCTTATTGTCCACACCTCAGCTGGTCAGCTGCTGGTGGTTTGAGGCCGACTTTTAACTCAGGGATCCCTAAAGAATTTTACCAGTCCTCTTCCCACCTGGGATTCATGTATTGACTAGTATGTCAAACTAAAGCAAAACTCAACCCTACTTGTTTTCTTCTTTCTCAGTATACACAAGTGCTTCTAAATCCAGTCTCCTCCTCGGCTCAGGGTCACTGCCATATCTCATCTCTTTTCCTAGGTCAAGGAAAAGTTAATTGTATTCTCCCTTGGGCTCCCCTATTTTTCCACACTGGACAGGAGAGCTTTTTCACATAAAACAAAATGTCTCTCTACTTGCCTGGAATGAACTCACCTGAGGCATAACTGTGGCCGGTAAATATCTGCTAACTGGATGAAAAGAAATTTTAAAAAGAAATGGGTGATGTTTTTAATTGCTAGCGACAGTTGTTTCAGTACAGCTGAGTTTGGAATTGCTACAAAATTGAGTACTAGTCAGTCTCTCCGCCGTATGGTTCTTACGTTCCCGGGCTGATTATCATTGTGATGGACAAGCCATGGACCCCACTCTGAAACAGCCTGCACAAAGAAATGTATCCATCCCTGAACTGGCTGAGGGGTCATTGGGACTCTCAGATAATAATCTATGACTTCAATTTGCCACTGGCGGCTTAATAAGACTTTCTTTTATATCAATGAGCACCCTTCTATGCCAAATTGATGAAAGAAAAAATTTAGTGGGATTAGGAATATTTCCTACTGAATATGCTAATGTTACCAGGGGCAATGCCACATCCCAGACCAACATAATTTCTGCAAATTGTTCCAGGACTTCTGATGTCTTTTGTCTTCTATGCCCATTTTTTATGTTTTGACTACAATGAGAAAAATTCCCAATGTGAGGGTGTCCTTGGCCAATTCTTTTGCTGTTGTTTTGTTTTTGTTTTTGAGACAGGGTTTTTCTGTGTATCCCCGGCTGTCTTGAAACTCACTCTGTAGACCAGAGATCCGCCTTCCTTGTGTGCTACCATGCCTGGTTTTTGTTGGCCAATTCTTAACATATGGAAAAGCGTTATCTGTGCACTGAAAGAACAATGCTTTTTCTGTGGGAATTATATTTTTCTTTCTCTTAGGGTCAATTTGTTTGTGTTATGTGCCCCAGGTCACATTGCTTCTCACATCACCTGGCATTGGACTGCTATACACATGGGGATATAGAGACCTCCCCACTGATTGCGATGACCATTTAAATCTATGCCTGTCCCTGCTGCAGCATCAGGAGCTGCCAGCAACTCTCTAGCCGGTACTGTTTCAATATAGGTGACTTCTCTCAATAAATGAACATACAACTCGGACAGTGACAAGACACTGTGTGGTTTAGATGTAGCTCCCTGTTTCTTGATAAGACACTGTTTGGTTTAGATGTAGCTCCCCGTTTCTTGGACCTTGTTCTTTGCTGCTTCCCTGTTCTTGCTCGTGTCCAGCATTCTGTTGCTAGACTTGTTACCCCTAAACATAACAACATGCTCCTCGAAGATACTAAAAATATAAATAAATACGAGGGGATCCACGTTGCGGGTTAAGGTTATGTGAGGAAATAGCGAATTTGTTACACAGGGACACCCGATCTTGATATTTCTCAAGAAGGAAATTTGGGACTGCAAATGAACTTGGGGAAGGAACCCAGGGGTACCTGTGGCCCTCCTCAGTCACCAGAGAATTAGTTGGGTTAAACAATGTTCCCATCCCTTAGGTGTTTTTCTGAAGAAAACTAGCATTAGTATGCTTTATATAACCTTGACCATGCTGGCCTGTAAATCAGACTTCCTTGCTGAACTGTAAATGGGTAACGCCGCTGTCAAAGGACCTGGAGCAATAAAAATGAGCCTTGGGAGGCCATTTGCACCCATGTGCTGGACTGCCTTGACTCTCTGGGTTCAGTTCTTCACTGTCCATCAAGAGAGGTGGTTTAGCTGACTTCTCACAATGGATATTTGAACCCAGACCTATCAGGACACAAAGAGCCAACCCAGGGCCGAGGATCTTGAAGGTGGATATGGTTGGTGAGGGCTCTTTGGAAGAGGAGCCATGTGGAAGGAAGATGAAAGAAGAGAAGGGACGATGCTCCAGGTGAACTATTGTGAGCAGATGCGGTGAACTCTGGCTGGAGGCCCTTCTAGAAGTCCAGGGCCTCTAATCCTCTTCTTGCCTGCTGACTTACAGCTAAGGTGTATGTTTCTTGGAGTCGCAGGCACCAAAGTATGCTATGAAAACTACACTAAGAGCTGAGAAAAGTATTCAGAATATAGTTGGCTGGAATTTGTGTTTGTATTTGTCGACCTTTTTACCTGATTCCCTTCTCTCCTTTCTTCCTCCCCTACCCCCTCTTCCCACATGGCCACTCTGGACTCTCCCTTTTATGTACAGTAAACTTTCTCCTCCACCATCCCTAGGAGCAGTACTTTTTTTTTATTTTTGTTTCTTTTCTCAATATTTGAATATGTTTGAGACTGCAATGTAAACTCTGTAAGATGCAAGTACGAATTGTAAGCATCTCAGAACTTTCTAATTCCCTTGGATCCTATGAGAAATAAAATCAGCCACCGGAGGAATGCCTTTGAGGGGATCTTTCAAAGGCCTTCAGTGTTTACGCAGTAATAGGTAGCATTTGTCTGCTACGATTTCTTTTTTTTCACTTGAGAAGGCAAATGGTTTAGGTTCAATATGGAAAACCATATTTAGAGAAGAACAACAAAAATCATTGAAACAAAATATTAGTGGAAACCATTCTATATTTTTTATTTCTCAGACTGATTATTTCACCTCATATTGCTATAGGAGCTCCTTAGAGACGACCACTCAGACACAGTGTGTCGCCAATTGAAGGTCTCTATTCCAATTGGCTGGGACCACACCTAAGTGTTAGCAGATTGGGTATAGCCTGGAGTGTCCAAAATGTGGGCTTGTGAAAAGCAAAAACCACGTCCTGCCATTTCACTTAAGTGTCCAAAACTTGTTTTGTTTTGTTTTGTTTTTTTTAAGACAGAAGCCACATCCTGGCATCTCGCTCAGCAGCTGCCTGGTAGTGGCACAGAAGTCAGCATTCTGAAGCAAGGAATTCTAACAGAAGCTAAGCAGTTAGCCTGAGGGGGTTTCACACAAACTAGCAGTTTGACAGAAGCTAAAGTAAGTTCACTAGGACACCCTGACCTTTGGTTCCTGAAATAGAGGTGAGTCATTTTCTATGGGATTCTCCACCAAGGAGGTCAGATCCTACTGAAACCCGACAAATGGCCTCAGCAAGCATACAAGATGGCGGAGCCCTGGACAGTCTTGCCCCTTCACCTATGTTTATCTCCAGTTGCGTCCATTTTCCTGCAAATGGCCCGACATTCTTCTTTCTGGTCAGAAAAGTTCTGTTTTCCCATTCTTCCGTTGGCAGGCAGCTAGGTCAGCTCCGTAACTCCTGTGGACAGTGCTGCAGTAGACTTCGCTGTCCACGTATCTCTGTGATGTTGGCTTGGATCTTGTCAACACACAGGAGGGTACGGCCGAGTCATTTGATGGCTCCTACTTTTAGTTTTTGGAGGATCCTATGCTGACGTCCATAGTGGCTGGAGTGGATAGGGTCCCTATTTTCTCCACACCTTCATTTGTTTTCTTAACTGGGATGATAGGGAATCTCTGCATCGTTTTCATTGGTATTTCCCTAAAGGCTCATAAAGTTTTGAATTTTTTCCCCATGTTTATTGGCCCTTTGTGCTTCGTGTTTTCAGAGCTGAATGGACATCTTAGTACCCTGTATATTGCTAAGTTGTTTGATGTCCTTTCAGTTTTTAGATCTTGATATTAATGTTAAATGAAAGAACCCCTAGTCAAAAAAAAAAAAATCTAACCTAGCCTGGCTGGAGACCAAACACTCCCTTGAGGCTGGTTTGCTGGTTTGATCACTTTAGCTAAGGGAAATGAGTTGACCTTATGCCAAACTAAATAGATAGGTGGAATAATTAGTTCTCTAATGAAATACTGTACTTTCTTCCCAGAATTTCCCACCCCTCCTGAAGAAGATTATGGACTGCAGCCATGCAGGGTCATAAGTCTTCCCGCTTTTCAGAATTACTCAGAAAAGGGCAACTTCTCCTTTTCTTCTTTCTTTTCTAAGCATGTTTTCCTGAACAGTCTCGTTCCCCCTCCCCTGATATTTTGGGCAAAGTAAGAATGAAAACTCAGACCTGCCCCTGCAGACAGAGCCGACTGTACAGTCCCCAAGACCCTGCCCCACAGCACGTGAGCGTACCAAAGAATGCTGTGCAGACTCTGGGCTCAGTTTTTTTGAGAATCCGGAGCCAGGAGGGCATGGCTTTCCCAGGCTCAGAAACCAGTTTTCTGGATAAACTGCTTTTCAAAACTTCAGAATGGGAGAAAAGACAATTGTGTGGTTACGCCACCTTTCTGCTCCAGGTGTGCAGCCTGGGTTAGGAGGGGCTTTTCAGAATTCCACAGATAGCGTATTTCCTGGTTTGGGGGACGAGGTTTCCTTTCTTACTCTTTCTCTGACGTCTCTCTTTCCACCCGATGGCTACATGTTGGTCAAAGTGTCTGGTCTACAGGACAGCTTCAGAAGGTGTGGCTTTTCCCTTCCCTCCTGCATCGCCCTCCTCTGGGCAGCTGCTGAGGTCTTATCATCTTGCCTGTCCTGAGGGGTTTCTTTCACAAACGCTAATAAAAAATGCCCTGTTTTTTGTTGTTGTTGTTGTTGTTTTTTATTTTTGAGTCCATTCTTAAATTCCTTTAGAATGACCCGAAATGAAACTCCACGTTCCTTGTATCACCCATACTCTTTCAGATGTATAGTTGGCAAAGGTTTCACTCCCAGTTTGGAAACTGTGGTGCTGCTTGGCTCTGCAAAGGCTTCTTAATTTCATGAAACCCCAGTAGTGAATTGTTCCCCTTATTTTGCAGGAGGTGGGAGTCCGGTTTGGAAGCCCTTGCTCATACTGCATCTTCGAATGCTTTCCGTTGTTTTCCTCTTTCTGCTTCAGAGTTTCAGGTCTTACCTTCAGGTGTTTGATACATTTGGAGTTGATTTTCATATAGGGTGTGAGGCTAAAATCTAGTTTCATTCTTCTGTATGTGGACACCCAGTTTTCCAGCACCACAAGCTGCCCCTTGACGTGTGTGCTTTTACCATTTTTGTCAAAAACAAGATGGCTGTCGTTGTGTGGCATTGTATCTGGGTCCTCTTTTCTAACACATCGATAATAAGGATTTATTCCGTGTTGCTACTATGCTGTTTTTATTACTAGGGCTCTGCACTATAACTTGAAATCAGGTGAAACTTCCTAGAGTGACCCTTGAACTAGTACATTTCGATGAGAGGAGGCTTCAAAAGTCCTCATAATACAATACTGAGTAGCATTCCATTTGTTAACAGTTACTTTGAGATATTCTGCAACATCATTTTTGGTTTCTACCATGTTTTCATTAGTGTTCTCCACAAAACCAAAATGGAATTCAACAAATTACTCATGGTTAACTAGTTTCTACCAGATCACTTGAGGCTATGTTAGTGCAAGGGAAGAGGGGTATGTCCTAACACAAAGTGATGCAACTTTCATTCTGCCATATTACACAGTGCGTATTCATGGTGGGCCATCAGTGCCAAGCTAATGATTCCATTAAGAGCCAAGGCAATTACGGCCCTTGTCGTCATGGTTATTGGAGGAGCAGGAGCCTGTGCCATTATATAGTAGTTGGATGCTTCAAACAGATGTCCCTGCAAGAAAGGCAGATGACCTGGGTGGGCTTGGCTATATTAGTGGGCTTTACAGATTATTTAAGGGTGGCAGTATTTCTGAGAACCACAGCATGGGCAATGTGACCACTATACGATTATTATACTGTGATCTTATAAAAATTAAGATAGCGATGATGTCACTAGGTAATGCTACCTAAGATTATCATCACATATGTGGCCCGATGTTAACTGAAACCTTCTTCTGTGATGCATGGCTGTGATCAGAAGTAAAGACCTGGAAGGTCCTAGGAAGGGAGCACATGCATCCTGGATGAGGTGGACAGTATGACTACTGCTCAAAACAGCAGCCAGGGGTCAGGCAGGAATGCCCAAGGCACAAGGAAGGCTACAGGCCTCTGTGTGGGGGAACAGGGTAAAAGCATGACTGTATTCACATCTAAAGACCTGCTGGGAGTCTCTTGAGAGAGCAGATTAGGAGAAAATGAGAACACAGGTGGCCATGTAGCATTTGTCAATGCCAAGACAATACAGTCAGTTAATGTGTGACCAAACTCCATGACCAAAAGCAACTTGGGAAAGAAAGAGTTGACAGAGGTTTCTGTTCCACCTGGTCCTGCAGCTGTTAAGTCCCAAAGAAATCACACAGAGGTCTACATTAATTATAAACTGATTGGCCCAATATCTCAGGCTCTTCTTATTAACGCTTATTACTTATATTAGCCCATAATTCTTGTCTATGTTAGCCACGTGGCTTGGTACCTTCTTCCTTCCTCTGCGGCTGGGTCACACTGCAGACTCAAACTTACCTCCTCCTAGAATTCTTGTTGCCCCACCTATACTTCCTGCCTGGCTACTGGCCAGTCAGCATTTTATTAAAAATAATACAAGTAATAGGATAAAAGACCATTGTCCCAAGCACTTACCCCCCTTAAAAAAAAAACAGAAAAACAAGAACTCTGAATCTAGTATCCTTTGTTTAACTTTTCTCCTGACCATTATCCATAACAACTTTTAACCAACATTCTAAACAAAAGAAAATATCCATAGTCCATTTTTTGGGAATGTGGGCATAGTTTTCCAGGCTACTTCCTGCTGATTGGGAGGTGCTGATAATCTAATGCTCTAATGCGGACCTAAAGAAAATTTAAGATTATGGTCAAGTCCTGACTGGAAAATTCTGTGAGGCTTGATCATCTCAGCCAGCAGTCTTGAGGCTGTTCTGGAAGTAGAACTCAGACATCTGGGTCATCTGCTCTTATCGGAGATTTCTCAGGGGTTCTTCCTTGATCAAATCTTATTTTTCTTAGCCTTGATTGAATTTCTAGCCTCTCATTTTCTGTGGAAACAAAAGCAAAACTTCTTCTCCAAAGTAACATATCTTTTGACTTCAATTGTGAAGTCAAGGCATTTACAAAATATTATATTTTATTAATCCAGCAGCATTTATATTCAAATGTTTTTCAGCAGCTGTTGCTCCTTCCTCAGCTGTCAAGCAATTCAAAGACAACATAATACCATACAGTATCCAGACTCTCTGTGTATTTTTAGTCTTTACATGGCTTTATTTTAAACTCTATTTCTTTTATTCTTATTTTTAAATTTTGACTTTTTGAGACAGGGTTTCTTTGTGTATCTTTGGCTGTCCTGGAACTCACTCTGTAAACCAAGCTGTCCTTGAAATCACAGAGATCTTCCTGCTTCTGCCTCCCACAGCAAATCCTTCCAGTATGTGCCACCACAGAAAAGGAGAGGTGATGTGGGATTCCCCTTTGTATGCTGTGAATATGATTGGTTAATTAATAAAGAAAACTGGGTTGGCCTGATAGGGCAATAGAATGGAAGTAGGCAGAGAAAACTAAAGTGAATGTTGGGAGAAAGGAGGCGGAGTCAAAAAGAGAAGCCATGTAGCCACCAGAGACAGATGCGCTGAAACTTTAGCTGGTAAGCCACAGCCATGTGGCAGAACACAGATTAATGGAGATGGGTTAAATTAATATGTAAGAGGTAGCCAATAAGAAGCTAGAGCTAATAGGCCAAGCAGTAATTTAAATAATATGGTTTCTGTGAGATTATTTTGAGGCTGAGCAGCCAGAAAACCAACAAGCAGCCTCCTTCCAACAAAAGAGTTTATTTCTCTTCCATATTCAAATCATAATTTATCACCCAACCAGGCATAGCTCATTGGGCAACCAAGGGAGGAGCCAGAAGCCATGGAGGAATGCTGCTTACTTGCTTCTTCCTCAAGGCTTGCTCAGCCTGCTTTCTTATAGAACCCAGGACTACCAGCCCAAGGGTAAGCCACCCACAATAGACTGGACCCTCCCTCATAAATCATTAATGGGGTTCCTACTTAGCAGACGATTTCAGCCTGTGCCAAGTTGATAGAAGACTAGCCAGGACAATGATTAAGAGCAGGGTAAGCCACTATTTGTAAATGGAAGCAGACCTTGGCTGTACTCATCCCCATTGTGCAGGAATGAAAACCCATGCTGTCTGGCCAACACGCTGCTGAAGATATTCATGGGCAAGACACCCACTGCTGTGCTTTTACAAAGAACCCCTTGATACAGGACACTTTAAAAATCCGGAAGACAGCAAATAACCTTGGGAATATCATAATCTATGCTTTTCAGGAAAAACCAAACCCTGAGGAATGAAGCCCGAGTAACTCCTCACTGGCTTTGCATGGGTGCCTAGAGTTTAACAAATGAAGCCAAGATGGTGTCAGCCTCCTGACTCTTCACTAGCTCCCTCAGCAAGCACTGAAAACCATCCATGCTTTCGGAGTCTGGAATTTGCACAGATCCATAGGCATCTTCTATGCTTCTCACAGGAGTCTCTGGCTTCCAACTCTTCCTTCAAATTTCTCCCTCCTGTATGCTGCTGGAAGTGCCACTTAGCTATTGCACAACATAATATCTCGGTTGTGGGAATAAACTTGTAATATCTGTGTAAACAAAATTTATTTTACTTTGCCTGGGATGCTAACTGTTTTGACTCGACTCATGCACCTGAGAAGATCAATTGATTCTACAGCTTAGAACCTTGAGTCATCAAGCAAAAGGCATCAAGAGGTAAAGAATATATGGTAAAGATTCAGTATTCTAAGTGCACCTAACATGGTCTAGCTGCTGTCCTGCCCTGTGGTAACTTCTTGGTAACTGCCTGAGACCCTCGGGATTAAGTAGAGCTGTAGCGTTAAGGTGTGTTCAAGTTTTCCTGAGCTCTGCTTGTACTTCAGTCTGTTTTCGTTGGATCCTTTTACTAAACAGAAGAAGGACCTAATAGCTCTCCCCAATTCCTGAGTCTGTAAGTACGCTTGAACTGTAGCAGAGACTGCCATCAAAACTGCAAATTCCTTTCGTGGTCATGGGACCTAGAGGCCACCCTAGGATGACTGCATGGACAGAATCCAGAAACCAGTGCAGGGTGGTCAGGTAGACAGGAACATCAACTAACTGTAAGAACTGTAAACACGGCAGAGTGAGCCCAAACTCCTTGGAGCACCAATTCAGCCTCCTGGCCTCTATCGGAGGTCTCCTACTGTTTAGTTTCCCCAGAGCAAGATCTTCACAATCGTTTCCACACCCACAACAACCTCAGCCCAAATGTCATACGCAGCCAGAGCTGAGGGGTTTGGGGCTTCTGGATGGAGCCAACTTCCCAGAAGTTCCCAGAGAGCTCAGCGTCCCTTTGGACCACTTTCAAGGATGAGTGTTCTCGGGTGAACCTCATGCTGCTGGAGAACACCGGGAGAACCATGTGTTTAAGATCCTGGTTGATCTCCATCACCGTGCATCCTTGCAGCAGCCCCTTTCCCTAGCCTTAGCTGGAGAAGTAGACCTGGAGACCTTCCCAGGTTTCTGTGAAATTGCTCCTTAAAATGATCATAGCATGATTTCCTGAACATTTTTATAGAGAAAATGTGTTTACGTGCTAATCTGCTCTGAAGTCTTGAGATGCCACTACAGGCTCGGTTATCTAAACAGCACATATTTTGGGAAAAAAAAATGAGCTTCCTAATTTCATACTCTCTGACTTGTAATTTACTTATGATCACCTGACTGGGCCACCCAGTGCATTTTATCCGTGAGATGGTGCCCATCACAGGCCTCTCCTTGTGGCATAGACTCTAACTGTGCTGTTGTTACCACCCTGAGGTACCGTCACAGTTAAAGACTTAAAGATAAGAAAATGTTGGCTTTTAGGTTTTAGAATAAAGAAGAACACTTATTTTAGGAAAATACTTGCTAAAGATAGTCTAAGTTAGCAAGGCAGAAGGTTAATGAGAAAGCTGGAGTTGGATGCCACCAAGAGTCCCGAGCATCCTTCAGCATTTGCCATCACGGGTAGCACACTGTAGGCTTGTGGATCTTCTTAGCTATCTGGAAGGGTATGGTGAGGCAGCTCTATTATGTTCCTATAGCACAGCTGAGGCTGTGGAATTTAGAAAGAAAGGAGTTTTATGTAGCTCATGGTGTTGGAGGTTGTTGGGCCCTGATGAGGACTCATACGGCTGACATCACGATAGGAGCGGAAGAGACTCCATGGTAAGATTGGAGGGTTGAAGGGATTCAAGGACTGCTGCCTTTCTCTTCTGTAACATCTCCTTCTCTTGCCAACCAACTCCTTAAACCCAGCATCTGTCTCTTCTGTGGGCAGCGCTCTCAGCAGCCCGATCACACTGCCCTAGCCGCTGCCACTTAAAGATCCCAGCACAGGGTGTGTCACCAAGTCACAGTCACGTGCCCAACTCATTGAGAAACAACATTCAAACCATAACAACAGTGAATGTTTTCCTACATTACCCCAAACATAGGACAAGAATCTTCCGTGTGTATGGGGAATAGGGGAGCTAGTTCGATGTTCACACAGCATCTTATTGTATACCCCGCTCTGGCCTCAAATCATCTTCTTGCTTCAGCCTCTCATGTGCTGAAGGGGTGCCTGAAACCATGCCCAGAAAGGCATATATCAAGATTCTACCAAACATCCCATTTAGGACTTGCAGATGTCAACAGAGAATAGCCTTGACCCTCTCCTTCAAAAGATGTGTTTTCTGAATGTCCAGGTAAGAGGAGAGGCATTTACTGTCTGAGGCGGACAGTGTGGAAGAGAGCCCCAGTCCCGCCCAATGAGCCACAAGAAGATCTTGTGCAATGGAATGCAGCCCCAAGGAAGGTGAGGAAGTACTTAATATACTAGAAAACTCAGAATGATCAATCACTACGTGCATAATTTTATTTATATATTTACTTACTTACATTCCCTGTCTGTAACCAAAACACTTGCGTCCACCACCACAGGGAGTCTGTCAATGAAGCCAGATCGTCAGCTGGCCCACATGACTTCCCATTGCTATTGTAGCTATTGTTTTTGTTTCTCTACTTCATCCTTGTTGTTAAATTGTTACTGTCTAATGTATAAAGTGCACTCTATTGTATGTGTGTGCTTATAGGAAAAGTATAGTATATACAGTATGTGAAGCACAATTTAGGGGCCAGAGGTATAGAAGTACAGTTTCTATAGATGGGAGTGGGTTATGCCATTGTGGGGGCTGCTAGGGCTGCCATTTTACCATCTAACCATACTGGAACTTCAAGCTTGCAGAATTGGGTATTAGAAAGGAAAGCTAGTTATAGAGGGGCTAGTTATATAGGATCCAAAGTATCCTGGGAGCTGCCGACACATGTTGTACTTCATGAAAGCCAACTAAATCCTCCAGTTGTAGAGGGCCTTGACATATCAGCTCAAAGAACGTATTGTGTTTATCTTCCCAACTCCAAGCTCAATGACATAGCCATAATGGAAGTGTTCCTAACAAATGAACTGGCAGACACTGTAAATCAAGAGACTGAGTTTTTCCAGAAGGATTGGTTTAAAATACACATTCAATAAACTTCTGTGTGTCAGCCTCTCATGATCCCAAATTTTGGTGCTATGGGTGACTTCTAAGGGAGTCTGCCATTATTCACTGTAGGATGGACAGCCTTTTGCAGGAATCAGAGAAACTGAGGGAGACTGCAGGAAAAGTGGAGCATCACGAGAAGGCAGATTGTAGCAGCATGTGCATTTTTCCTGTCTTAGTTGGGGTTTCTATTGCTGTGAAGAGATCATGTGACTGCAACAACCCTTATACAAGGCCATACCTACTCAACAAAACCATGCTTCCTAAAAGCACCATTCCCTATGAGCTTATGGGGGCCAATTACATTCAAACCACCACACCTCCGTTAACCTTCCAAATGTCATAGCATCATGGCTACTGCTTTCATACCATCCTCACATCTAGGTGAGATAATCTCCCAAGCTTGCCCTATACACAAGACATATACAAGGAAGAGAATCATGGGGAAAGTGGTTCAGCCTAGACAGCCTGGCCCATTGCGGTCATCACAGTCTAATCACATGAGACGGAAACTGTATACCATTTTTAAAGATGAGAACATTGAACTAACCACTGTGCATAAGGGTGTCATCAGATTCTTAGAAGCCAGGGCTTGAGAGACAGCCTATGTGGTAAAATACTTGCTTCATGCGTGAGGACCTGGCTTTATCCCCAGAACCCTTGTTAAGAAAAAAAAAAAAAACCAAAAAACTGGAGCAGTGTGCACTAACAATGCCAGTGCTGGACAGAGGCAGAGGGAGGCAGGAAGGTGTCTGGGGCTTGCTGAGCAGTCAGTCTAGCCTGTTATCCTGGGAGCCCCAGATAGTGACTGATCCTGTTCCATCAAACAATGTGGATGGTACCTAAAGAGGAGCTGCTTCTGGGCTTCACACTTGTTCAGTCACACACACACACACACACACACACACACACACACAATTCCTGTACACCTAGTGATAACAAAAATGTGTGAGCCACTGATGAGAAAAGTAAAATGCAAAATACCAAGTATAAGCCGAGGCATCAGGAAAGGGCAAATAACAAAGGGCTCAGGGCCCAACCTGGGTGTGGCCAAGTGATAAAGGAGAAAAATCACTAGCAGTGTGTATAGCCACCGAAAATGCTTTGAACCTGCTGCACACAGTATGTGCTGCTACCTGGAAGTCTGTTTCTTTGGAAACAGAATAACAATGCAACCTGTCTTTTTCCTAAAGGCAGAAATGGAAAACTACAGATCATGCCCAAGCAACCAGGGTCTCTTTTAATCCTGTCTTACAGAAGCTGGACTGAGCTGATACAAACATCCACGTGCATGAGACCTGCTGACTGCCCCTGGCAGACTGTCTGCTTCTTCCCAGCTGAAGGCAGACGCAGTCCCACCTCTGAGGCAGAGTTGGTAGGATGTGCTGCGCATCCAGGTGCTAGGAGACTGCTCAGAAAGACCTTTGATTCGAAAGGTAGGAGAGTCGTTGCTTCTGCCTTGAACTCACCAATCCTCTTACACAAACATGTGTTTGTCAAGGGAGGGAAAGAAGTGTGACCCCAAAGCTTGGAATAGCCAGCGCTGCATCTTAAGGTTTTGTGTTGACTTCTCCCTTTGCTCCTCAGCTCAGCTGTCTGCCCTTACTTTGCTAGCTAATTTTTGTTGTGTTTTTAATAAAAATGCCCAAACAGTTAAGATTTGTTGGTCCAGAAGGGTAAAAGAGCCAAAAAGGAATACAACAATCCCAATGACTCATGGGAAAAGAGAATCTTGCAAGAACAGGTAGCCTTGCTTCCTAGGAATGTCTCAATTTTCCAACTTGCCTCCAGTTGTGTAGGGCTTTTTATTTGTTGCTAACGAACATTTTATGGCTTCCTGTAAATATCTGGGTGAAACATATTCTACACAGGCCTATTTCTAAGAATACTAATGTAGTCTGTCTATGTGGCTTCTTAGGGAATAGTGTGTGCCCTTACCCTCACCCTCCCAAGCTATATAGGCCTCATCCCTGCTCTTACAAAGTGGTCGGCACTCAACTACTCTCACAAACATTAGAATACGATTGTCTACTCACCTGAGCAGGGAGCAGTGTGAATAGCTGAAGAAAATGTTCAGCCTGACCAAGGTTTGCTTGAGAACAGACTGTGAGGCATTCATACAAAGAGGAACTGACAGTTTTAGCAGGGGCTAAACTGAAGGCCTTTTGACTCCATAATAAACATGAAGCCCATTTCAGAGTTGTAGCAATGAAGACAGAAATCACTCCCAAGGAAATAGGTAACAGCTATAAACTGGAATTCTACACCCCCTGCTGGATCTTCTGGCCTATACGATTATTTTAAGCAGTGGGGAAGAAAACCTGAGGCCTTGTGTAGATCTGAAATGCTGGGAATTAAGATTTGAAATCGCTTGCTCTCCCATGCAGTTGGATGTTTTGTTTGCTTTTGTTATTTTGTTTTGCTTTTTACATCTTTTGCATCATTAAATATTCCACAGCACAAACAAACGCAACACATCTTAAACTAGCATTCCACAGCACTCCCTCTCAGGCAGATGGGTTATTGTGGGATCTAGCATTTGGAAGGCAGTGGGGCTTCTCAAGGCTTTTTGGTTTGAGATTATATAATGTCATTTTATTTAGAAGTGAGTACTTCAAACTAAGGATTGTGTATACACATATTTTTTACACATGTATAAAAGAAGCTATGCTTGTGATATAAATATGTACCATTTATATGAGACATGTACATATATAGGATAGATATTTAGATTCTATCAGGCAAGTTTATTGTAAATATTTCCTACAAGGATATTGCTTGTCTTTTCATTTTTTAGGTGGCATCTTTGGAAGAGCAGAAATTGCTCATTGTGATGATATGCTATTTCTCATTTCTTTATGAGTGTAACTTTCAATTTTATACTAGCGACAGGACTCATTGCATTGCGCAAGCTGGACTTAAATGCATGCCTGGGCTCATTCAATCTACTTGCCTCATTTCCCAAGTTTCTGGGCTATAGACATGGGTCCAGCACTGTGCCTGGCCTCATTTAGATTTCCTTAAAGATGTGATTATAGGAATAAAAAGTAGATATGAGCACTATCCTGACTACTATGAAGTGTCACAGCTGAAAACTCAGTAAAAGAAAAAATATGTATAGGAAAGATAGTCAACTGTACAAAACAGAGGAGCCTTCAGACTGGAATTCCAAACCCAGAGCAAGTTCCCACTTTATGCTAGACTCAATAAAGCATGGACTACTGTGCAAAGAAAACAATGGGGTAAAACAACATGAACTGATAGAGATGGATGAGGGGGACCCCAAGATCCGTGCTGGCCTCTCTGCAGCATGCCCTTCTGAACATGAGAAAGGCCTTTTACAGAATGAGAATTCCACAACTTACCTATAAATAGAAGTAGGAATCAGAGAATCTCTTTGTGCCCAACTCTTACACAGAAAGGTGAAGAAGAGTTCAAGGAAAACTTCAGAGCTCCTAGCTGGCCTAGATAAAGGAATTGTAGACTCCATGAACTCTGTGGGGAACAGTAATTCTGACTGTGTTTATTTGCCTTGGAGGACTGTGAAGGGTAAGAGAGAGGAGACTAGAGGGAGACACTGACTTTGAAACCTTAACTTCACTTTCCTACCTTTGTCTTTTGGTGACTTAACCTAGGTCGACCAGTTGTCTCTGGAGAATCATTTTTCTGAGTTGCAGCATGCTCTGACATTCTGAAATATTTACAGTCATTCCATATCTTCTACAAGACTTTAGAGTTTTATCTTTTTTTAAAATCTGTAATCAGTCTTAAGTCACTTGTCTGTGTGCTTCCAAGTGTTCTAACATTGTACCTCTTTTTGACATTAAAGCAATTGACATGCATGCATGGATCTATAACACTCTATTGCATGTGTGCCTACTATTGTGCCCACACTACTCCTTCTAATCTACAAGGACAATCATGCACACATGTTAAACACTGACTATAATTTGGGCTTAGTGTCCTTATTTTTCATTTATCACAGATTTGCTCTTCTTTCTGCTGCATTCCCAAGCATAAACATAGCAGATCTCTCTTCTCACTGGGTATGGTAGTTTGAATGTAATTGGTTGCCTTAAGTTCATAGGGAGTGGCACTATTCTGAGGCGTGGTTTTTTGGAGTAGGTATAGCCTTGTTGGAGGAAGTGTATCACTGTTGGGGCAGGCTTTGAGGTCTCCTTTACTCAAGTTTCTCTCAGTGTGACAGTTTACTTCCTGTTGCCTGTAGATCAAGATGTAGCACCTCCTTCTCCAGCCCCACATCTGCCTTCATGCCACCATTATCCCCCGCCCTCCATGATGATGATGGACTGAACCTCTGAAACTGCCAGCTGCCACCTCATTTAAATGGTTTCCTTTATAAAAATTGCTGTTGTCATGGTGTCTCTTCACAGCAATAGACACTCCTACTAAGACACTGGGGATGACCTCAAATCTTTCTATAATTTAAGCAGTCTAGACTTCTTTATATCCTTGGTTCTCTTTTGCACTTTAAAGCAATGACTACCACATCTTGGATACCAGAGCTTATCTGGACTTTTTTCTCTGTTACTAGAAGGGAATATTTTCTGGGACTCAGAGACAAGCAAGGTTTGCTCATTGAATGGTCATATGGTATCAAAAACTTAAATGTGTATTTCCTTATCTTTTATGTGTAGGAAGCCCATACTGCAATAGAGCCCATATCTGCAATAGATCAGAACAGAGCAAGCATCAAACTACTGGCTATCGTAGTGTATTAGCCTGGGACAAGGTTGAGGGGCTACAAGAAAGAGACTCACACAAAAGACCAGGACACATGTGATGTAAATAACTGGACCGTTGCTAGTTATTTTCCTAATGGTGTCTCAGCTTTCCTTCAGTAAAACTCTAGGCAGTAAAACCTACAGGCAGTTTCCCATGTATATTGCCGGAACCAAAACACAGAATGAAGAGGAATCCACATGATCAATTGGAAAGTATTTCTATCTGACTTTTTTGAAACATCAAACAAGACCAAAACCAACCCCTGCATCACTTTTTTTGTTCTTTGTTTTCCCAAAGAGCTGAAATGAAGGCACAGCTGAAATCCCATTTCAACAAAACATACAAGACACAAGCTCAGATACCATATAAAGAAGAGAGAACGCCATGTGAAGACAAGGACTTAAATCACATGTGTCCTGATCTTTGGTGTGAGACTCTTTCTTGTAGCCCCACAACCTTCTCCCTGGCTAAAAGACTACTATAGCCAGTAGTCTGACGCTTGCTCTGTTCTGATCTGTTGCAGATATGGGAACAAGAGGAAAACAGACAACCCTGAAACTCGCTACAGATCATCATATCAACTTCCCAAAAGCTACCTAATTGGACATCTTGTTCAAAACACCTGAGAAGCAACATCATTTGTTTTGAAAAAGGTAAATGATAAGAACACAGAAAAATCACAACAACACAAGCAAGTGAAGACAAAAAAGAATTATAGAGATCCAAAGTGGTTGTAGATAGAAAGGGGAGTTTGAAGAGAGAAAGACAGGGAGAGAGGGGGAGAAAAGAGAGAGAGAGAGAGAGAGAGAGAGAGGAGGTAATAGAATATTAATGATCCACCATTGCAATGTATGGTAGGATTTGGAGGGAGTATTAAAGTTGATTGTAATGTCAGTTCCCCACAAATTGCAATTACCTGTATAGAGAGCCTTGCCTGGAGAAGTGTCCAGATTGTCAAATAGATCTGGGAAGGTCCATCCCAGTTGTGGGCATGGCCTAAGGAAGACCAGCTGTCTTCTTCTTCCCTGGCCTGTCTTCTTGTCATCGTACTTACTGTCCTGTTACTAATTTCAGATCCAGTGTTTGTAAGCTTTCTTTGTGGACCAGTGACTCTGCAGAAACATACCAGGTCTCTGACACCAGGTTAGGACTTCTGAGGCACCCATACCTTGAGAACCAAGCAACTAATGGTTGTCTCCTCACCCCTGAGTGTGAGACAGCAACTGTGGAACTACTCCAACTGCTAAGACCCCCAGGCTCAGGGACTGAGTAACTATAGGGTTCTCTGTTCTCACATGTGATTCTGCTAAGTGCACTATTTTAAAGCTAGCCTAACAAATTCACACACACACACACACACACACACACACACACACACACACACACACCCCATTCTATTGGTTCTGTTCCTCTAGAGACCGCCCTAATCCTGGAACATCTGGATTAATTCTGTGAGAAAGCCTCTGTAGATATGGCTTAGAATTCAGCAGTCAGTCAAATACAAGTCAAAACTGTTTGGGGGTAAAAAACAGAACAGTAACAATATAATAAGAAAAGTGATGTAAATAGAAGTACAGTATGAAACTATCTGCATAACATTTAAATTGTTTCGATATACATATAATCTAGGGATGATTTAAAGAACACAAGACTATATGTATATGCTATGTGCATAGGTTATATATAAGTGTTATGTCACCTTATATATGGAGTTTGAGCATCCACAGACCTTGGCCTGTGTAGGGGCAGGGAGCCTATAACCATCTCCTTAAGAATGCAGAAAGAATATTATGTATGGTTTCCTCCTTCACAGTCAAGATTCATGATGTCCCCAACCAGGACTTTGTGCCTGGGATTACTACTCTGACTATTACACATTGTGTTGCAAAAGGAGATTGCTGGGCTAGCCAAGTTTACAGGGCCTCTTGAAAGTCAGATATTCATCTCCTGAGAGTAAAAGTCAGGAGTTCCTAAGAGCGAGAATGTGATGCACCATTACTGGTTTGCATGTGGCCAAGTCTATGTGAGAAAGGATGAGGTCAGCCTTCTAAATCTAAAAGGAACCTCACAGAGAGCTGGTAAGGAAATGGGGTCTCACACTTACAAACCCTAGGAGCAGATGGCCAATAATTTGAGTGAGCTAGGAGCTAAATCCTAATCGAGAGCTTCCAGACAGAGCCTGGTGCATCTTTCTCGCTCTTGTGGGTAGCCTAAGCAGAGAGCTCAAGCAAACCATCCAAAGTCTGCAACCTATACAACTAAGAGATTAAAATGTGCCTTGCTTTAAGCTGCTAGGTTTGTGATTACTTGTACATATGGATAGGAAACTAATATAGCTCCCTAAGCCAAAAAGTTTGGTGCAATGGTTTATAGGTGTTGTGGTCCAGAAAATGTCGGCTGACCAAGTCCACTGAGAACAAGCTGGGGTGAAGTTGTGAAGATGAGAGGAGAGTGAGGTACCATCATGTTGTGGGGCTGCTGTCGTCAGGCGGGTAGCATGGACATTCACTTTCCAGCGTGGCTCCAGAGACTGTGGTATGGTTTACTGCAGTTTCCACTTCTCCTCCAGCAGCATGATCCAAGATCCCCAGTGAATGCCTGAAACCATAGACCATATCTCTTTATACTGTGTTCTGTCAACACATACAAGCCTATGAGAAAGTCGATTTATGAACTAGGCCCAGCGGGAGAATCACAGCAATCATAACGAAATGGAGCAAATACAACAATAGCCTGCATTAAAAATTATGTGAATGTGGTCTCCCTCACTGTGTCCCCCAGGATCTCTTCCTGTGCTCTTTGCAACCTTCTGTGTCAGATGATCCAATGCCTTTATACTTAAACTGAATACAGCGCGATACTTAGGCTCTGTTGACAGCTACAAGGTAAAGTAACAAGCGCTGCCAAAATCCATGCAGCATCAAAAAGCCTTCCCTACCTCGACACCCTCAAATCTTTTCAGATGACAGATGTATGCAGCGAATTTTGTTTTGGAAACAGCTTTACAGCTAGAAATGCAATCACCTCGCCATCATTTTTTGATAGGAAATGTTTGTTGAAAATCAACCGAGAGGGGTAACATTTCTTGCTTCTATCTTTTAATGACTTTGGCAGGTCTACAAATTGTGGTGATATCAACACGCATTAGCAGAAGAGAAGCTGTTTTAACTGGGTGCATACACACACGAGGACCACAAAACTCGTGAGAAAAAGCAGGGGCTACATAACTGAGTGAGGTTTATTTATCATCCCAAGCTTCAGGGAAGAATAGGGACACGAGGGCTTGTGGAAAAAGGCCAGGATGGAAGCAGATTATGCCGGGGTGAGGGCAGGAGACCTGACCTTTCAGAGACTGTGGTGTTGACCGAAGTCTTCCAGCTGAGTTTCTCTTGCTGACGAAGACCTGTGCTAAAGCCCCTCTGCCACAGAAATGCCCTTCACAAAGGACAAGTTTTACTTTATTTTAAACATTTGGTGGCGGAGGTCGGGGAAAAGGGTTTTTCATGCTTTGGCTGAATCTTAGCTCAAGGTATTATATACACTAAGCTGGCATGTTGAGGGGTGGCGTCTCCTCAGCTCCCCCCATCTTGGTTCAGCCATCCTTAGCTAGGAAAAGAGAGCCTTCTGAAGGATGATCAGTGGTTGGTCTGTCTCTGCACCAGACAGTGGCTGCCACCCAGAGGGAATTTGGGTTTTCTGAACAAAAATAGGAAAACTGCAGTTTCACTCTGAAATGGCTTCAAGATATGATAAAGTACAAAGGGCCATGATTGCATCATTATTCTATGGAATGCCATGCAACTTTCAAGCTAAGCTGTATTCACGAGAGGACGCTCAGTAAAACATTTTTCAAATGAAACGGCAAGCCAAACTCCCAGGGTTAGGGGTGGGAAGCCTCTCCCAATTGTTTGTCGGAGGACTCCAGAGACCCCCAAATGGCAATCACTATTTCCATTGCTCTTGGTTGCCCACCAGAAATATATATAGCAAAACCCTATTGCTGAATACACCACACATCTTGGTTACAGGAGCTTGTTATTCCATGTTTTCAGACAAGGGAAGAGGCGGATTTTCAATTGTATCTGTTTTGTTTTTGCTTTCTGAGATAGGTCTCACTGCATAGCCCTCATCTAGATACTCCGATATAGAGATGCACAGGAGATTTGCTTCTGTCAGGTGTACAGTCAGTAATAAGCATCACACCAGACGCAATGACTAGGGCTGTCAGCACCTAGCTTTCGTCACCTCTGTACTTTTCAGGACAACATGACAGGAGGAGACAGCAGGCCATGCGGTACAGCTTGCCATAACAATCAACTAAATAATTCTTTTGTTTTCAAAAAATGATTTCATAGCTCCACCCTTCTCTTATCCCCATCCTCACCCCCATAAGCCACCTTTCTCCCCCTATACAGTCGGCTTCTACTTCCATGTCATATACACATACACGAGTTTAGATACGTATATAAAATAAATATTTTTATATAAAATAAAATTAATTAATCATATATAAGAAGCAGAATTCATTCGTCTTTCTAAGAGTGACATAATTTATTTAATATAGTTATGCCCAATAGCATCCACTTTCTTCCAAATGGCAGGATGTTGTTCTTTATGCCTGAAACAGAATCCATTTTGCATCACTTTTTTTCTCTGTTCCTCTGTTGCTGGACCTGTGTTAGCCCCATAATAGAGCTGTTATGAATAATTCTTCAATAAACTTGATGTGCAAAGGTCCCTGTGATGTCTTTGAAATCCTGGGGAAGAACCACAAGCAGGGCAGCTGAGTCATACGGAAGTTTTACTCTCCTCAGGAATCTCCACCATGAGTTCCGTACTGGCTGGACTCATTTCTCTTCCTTACCCTTAGCATTAAATGACAGGTGTCGCTTGCCCACATTGTCAGCAGCAATGTTATTTTTTTCCTTGATGACTGCTATTCTGACTGAGATGTGATAGAAATTCAAAATACTTCCAATCTGCCTTTCTGAGGCTGCTAGTCAAGGTGGATCAGTTTTGTGTGTTTATTAGTCAAATATGTTTCCTCTATTGAGAACTCTCTGCTCTTTTCATTAGACCATTTATTTATTGGGTTGTTTGAATTTCTGTTTCGACTCTTTTAGTTCTTGCTGTATTCTACATGCAAATCCTTTCTGTCAGATATAGAACCCTTAATGTAAGCTGTCTCTTCACCCAAGGAACTATTTTCTTCCCTGTATAGACGCTTTTAATTTCACATGATCCGAGTCACTGATTGTTGGCGTTATCCTTTGAGTGTTAGGGTCCTATTCAGAAAAGGTTTTGTTTATGCCTGTATCTTGAAATGTCTTTTCTCTAATGAATTCAGAGTCTCACATTCAGGTCTTTTGAGCATTTGTACTTGATTTTTGTGCAGGATTAGAGCTAGGGACCTAGTTCTGTTTGTCTACACATGGGATCCAGTTTTCAGCACTGAGCTGAAGACATGTTTTTCTGCAATGCGTATACCTTTAGCCTCTTGGCAAAATCAGGTAGCTACAGTTGCATGACTTTATACCTGGAACGTTTAGTCTATTCCAATGACCTATGTGTCTGCTTTGAGCCTTACCATGATTTTTTGAAATTATTATTACAATGGCTCTTGAAATCAGATGTGGTATTACCTTCAGCATTATTGTTTTTCGCTAAGAATTGCTTTGGCTGTCTGGGTCCTTTTGTGCTTCCATATGAATTTTAAGACTGTATTCTTTTTCTGTGAAGAAGAGCATTCTAATTTTAATTGGAGATTGCATGGAGTCTGTAGCTAACTTTTGTAGTGTATCTATTTTTACAATATTAATTTTTCTAGCCCATGAGCATGAGAGGTCTTTCCATCCTCTAGGGTCTTCCTTACCTTCTTTACTCTTTCAACGTTTTCAATTTAAGTTTCTTTTACCTCCTTAGTTTAGTTTATTTCTGGATATTTTTTAGAGAGCTATGAATGAAACTGTTTCCCTGATATCTTTCACATATTTATAATTAATCTATAGAAAGCTACTGATTTTTGTGTGCCAAATCCTGCCACCTCCCAGAAATTGTATATCAGATCTGAAGGTTTTCTGACTAGGTGACATGGGGTCATTAAAGTCTCTTGTGCATAGAATTATGTTATACACACACACAAAAAAATATTTTTGGCTCTTCTGTACCTTTTATTTCTTTCTTTGGGCCTATTGTTCTAGCTAAGATTTTAAAACTATATTACATAAGATTGGAAAATGTTGACATTCTTGTCTTATTCTTATATTACTGGAAACACTGAATTTTCCCCCCATGTAGCATGACACAGGCTGTAAGTTTATATTAGCAGAAACAAAACAGAAGGAATCTGCCTTTTCATTCAATCTGCTTGTTGGTGTCATTTGAAAGGGAAATTTGGAGCATTCATATTCAGAGTTTTTGTTGAGCATGGTGATGCACTCCTTTGATCCCAGCACTTGGTAGACAGAGATAAAGGATCTCTGAGTTTGAGGCTAAACTGATCTACAAAGTAAGTTCCAGAACAGCCATGGCTACAGAGGGAAGCCTTGCCTTAAAAAAAAGAAAGAAAAAGAAAGAAAGAAAGAAAGAAAGAAAGAAAGAAAGAAAGAAAGAAAGAAAGAAAGGAGGCAGGGAGGAAGAAAGGAAAAGAAAGAAAAAAAGAAGGAAAAAAAGGAAAAATCAGAGTTATTATTGAAAGCTATGCATTAATTTCTTTTTTTTTTTTTTGGTTTTTCGAGACAGGGTTTCTCTCTAGCTTTGGAGCCTGTCCTGGAACTGGCTCTTGTAGACCAGGCTGGCCTCAAACTCACAGAGATCCGCCTGCCTCTGTCTCCCGAGTGCTGGGATTAAAGGTGTGTGCCACCACTGCCCGGCGCTATACATTAATTTATATAATCTTTTTGGTTTTATAATATTTGGTTTATTATTATTATTAATTATTATTCAACCCTATAGCCTCATGAATATGTTTGTTTGTCCTTAGGAGTTCTTCAAGGACCTTCAGTAGAATTAGGTCAGTGTTTTTTGGTTTTTTTGTTTTTATTTTCTTTAGTTTTTTTTTCCCCAAGTGAAGAGTTTTGGGGTTTTTGGGGTTTTCTTTGTCTTTTTTTTTCCTTTGAGGGGGTGTTGTGGGTTTTTTCTTTGTTTGCTTTTGTTTTTTTCTCCTTCAATTATGGAAGATGGTTTTGCTGTCTATAGTAGTAGTTGGCAGTCATTGTCTTTCAGAGTTTGAATACATAATCCCAATCCCTCCTGGCCTTTAAATTTGCATTAAGAAAGCTGATATTATTCTAACTGGTCTGTCTTTATGTGTGTGACTAGGTATTTCCCTCTTCAAGCTTTAAATACACTCTCCTTATTCTATGTAGTGTCTTGACTGCAATACAAGGTACAGACATTCTCCTCTGGTCTTTTCTTTGGTACTCCAAAAGCCTCCTATATCTATATGAGCATCACCTTTTCTAGATGGGAGATTATTGTCTGTTATTGTTTTCTGTGCCCTTAACAAACAGTCCTTCTCCCTCTTCTATGTCCATGATTACATATTTTGTCTGAGGATCTCCAATGAGTTTCTGCAGTATCACATTGATTTATCTGAGTCATTATTTGAACTTTCTGATTCCTCTACCTTGACTTCAAGGCCTGTTATTCTGTCCTCTCTTGATCCAGTTTATTGGTGAGTCATGTTGTGGAGTGTTTTGTGTGACTTACTGATGTTTTCTTTTTCATTTCTAATATTTCAGTTTTATTGTTTCTCAGAATTTCTGTATCTTTGTTGAATTATATTTTCATATTGGCTTCCCATCTCATTCGGTGTCTGTATCCTCCAGGAATCCATTTGAGAGTTTATTTGTGTGCTCTTTGATTTCTTTGAACATACTTTCAATAATTCTTTTTAAATCCTTGCCTGGGTTTTAGTGTAACCCAATCTCATCGGCACCATTACTGTGGGTGTGGCAATTTTTGAAGGAGTCCTGCTGCCTTTGCTTGTCATTTCTTGAGTTTCTCCATTGGGACTTGTGTATGTGGGAGTAGGTTATTGGTTGAAATTTTTTTAATTCCCCTTATTCTTTCACAGGAAATGGTTGCAATATTCAAGAGGGACTAGGTTGGTTATAGAGTTGGGTTTAAATTACAGAGACTGAATGTAGTATCAGTTTCTGGTTGCACTTCAACTCTTGAGGTATTCTTTAACAGAGCTTGTCCCTCTCTTAGCTGTCTTTTGCAAGATAAAGTTACAGATGCTGGCCCTATCAGTGGGTATTCCTTCTCAAATCAGGCCATAGATTATAGGTTCCACCTCTACGACGTTCTTTATGGATCAGGGTATGAATGTTGGCCCTGTTGATAGACTGTCTATCCCAGTGTTAAAATGTCCCCACCTCACCGGCTACTGCAGTACTCAAAAGCAAAGCTCCTTCCCTACAGTCTTGTGGGATTCTGCTGATAAGGTTTCTGCATTTGGTCCTGTGAAACTCACTCTGCCTTTCCTGACTTTCACCAATGTCTGGGCCACACATCTGCTGGCTCCTTGTGAGTCTTTGAGTTTCACCACTGCTGAGAAGAGGGGTTTCTCATGGCATTTCCTCTCTTGTTGTAACTGCATGTAATTTTTGAAACAAAAATTATCTTTAGTTACATGTCTGTGTGTGCACATGTGCCCACGAGTGCAGGTGCCTGCCGGGGCCAGAAGCATAGGATCCCTGGAACTGAAGTTATAGGGGGTTGTGAGCCACCTGATGTCAGGGCAAATAATCAAACCCAGGTCTTCTGGAAGAGCAATGCATACTCTTGACCACTGAGCAATTTCTCGAGCCACCTGCGTGAAACTTCTGCCCCGCCCCGCCCCCCCTCCCCGCACAAGCCTTCTCTCTCTGAAATGTCTGTTCCTGAGAGCACAGTACCTGTTCTTAAGGCTCTGTCTTAGGGCGCCCTTCGTTCCTTTTCACTGGAATAGAGAACACCAGTCCTCCCACGATGCACACACTCTACCTTTTCTGATGTGCTTGTACAACCTTCCCATGTTAGCTTGTTATTAAACTAGAGACTTTTGGTTATCTTCCTGCCCTCCCTCTAGCTCTTATTCAGCTTTTCCCAGGTTATTCTCTGGATATTCTCGCACATCCGGCCTGTGTGTGCTAACCACCATCTTGGAGGGCACACACAGAAGCCACCACAAGGCTTTCATCTTTGCTTTGCTTTTCGTACCTACTTCCCACTTGATGTAACTACAGAAAAACTTAAATTACTGTATTTTTGAAGGTTTAAGGATTTTTTTCCATGATATTTATTGAGCTCCACTTTTTTCTCTGCCTCCCCCTCCCTCCTTTAACCCTCCCTCAAGGTCCCTATGCTCCCAATTTACTCGGGAGATCTTGTCTTTTTGTACTTTCTACTTCCCATGTACATTAGATCTATGTAAGTCTCTCTTAGTGTCCACCTTGTTGTCTAAGTTCTCTGGGATTGTGGTTTGTAGGCTGGTTTTGCTTTCTGTTTAAAAACCACCTATGAGTGAGTACATATGATAATTGTCTCTCTGTGTCTGGGTTACCTCACTCAAAATAATGCTTTCGAGTTCCATCCATTTTCTTGCAAAATTCAAGCTGTCGTTATTTTTTCTGCTATGTAGTACTCCATTGTGTAAATGTATCACATTTTTTTATCCATTCTTCAATCAAGGGGCATTTAGGTTGTTTCCAGTTTCTGGCTATGACAAACAAAGCTGCTATGAACATAGTTGAACACATGTCCTTGTGGCACTAATGAGCATCCTTTGGGTATATACCCAAAAGTGGTATTACTGGGTTTTGAGGAAGGTTGTTTTCTAATTTTCTGAGAAATCGCCACACTGACATCCAGAGGGGTTGTACCAGCTTGCATTCCCACCAGCAATACAGGACCCACAACTCTCCAGCATAAGTTGTCATCAGTGTTTTTGATCTTGGCCATTCTTTCAGGTGTAAGATGGAATCTCAGTGTTGTTTTGATTTGCATTTCTCTGATGACTAAGGATGTTGAACATTTCCTTAAGTGTCTTTCAGCCATTTTAGATTCCTCTGTTGAGAGTTCTCTGTTTAGGTCTGTACTCCATTTTTTTTTATTGGATTACATGATCTTTTGGTGTCCAATTTCTTGAGTTCTTTGTATATTTTGGAGATCAGACCTCTGTCTGATGTGGGGTTAGTGAAGATCTTTTCCCATTCTGTAGGCTGTCGTTTTGTCTTGTTGACCATGTCCTTTTCTTTACAGAAGCTTTCCAGTTTCAGGAGGTCCCATTTATTAATTGTTTCTCTCAGTGTCTGTGCTGCTGGGGTTCTATTTAGGAAGTGGTTCCTTGTGCCAATGCATTCAAGTGTACTTCCCACTTTCTCTTCTATAAGGTTCAGTGTGGCTGGCTTTATATTGAGGTCTTTGATCCATTTGGATTTGAGTTTTGTACATGGTGATAGATATGAGTCTATTTTCATTTTTCTACATGTTGATATCCAGTTATGCCAGCACCACTTGTTGAATATACTTTCTTTTTTCCATTTGATATTTTTTGCTTCTTTATCAAATATCAGGTGTTCAAAGATGTGTGGATTGATATCTGGGTCTTCTATTCGGTTCCATTGGTCCCCCTGTCTGTTCTTATGCCAGTACCAGGCTGTTTTCAGTACTGTAGCTCTGTAGTATAGTTTGAAGTCAGGGATTGTGATGCCTCCAGAAGTTCTTTTGTTGCCCAGGATTGTTTTGGCTATCCTGGGTTTTTGCTTTTCCAAGTGAAGTTGAGTACCATTCCTTCAAGGTCTTTGAAGAATTTTGCTGGGATTTTGATGGGCATTGCATTGAATCTGTAGATTGCTTTTGGTAAGGTTGCCGGTTTAAGGATTTTACTCTTACCTTCTGTCATATATTTACCTAATATTAATGCATCTTTCATTGGTAGGCAATCTCTTTCCAATTTTAGTTTTTGAAATCTTGCTTTCTCCCCTTTGTTCTTTCTAAAGTGATGCACGATTAATAAAAACTCAGAGAGAGAAATTGGGGTTCAACCTGAAGATCCAAAAAGCAAAACAGCCAGCCACTGGCTCTTGCCTCTACTTCAGTCTGAAAATGATGATCCTGCCTCCAGGAATCTCAATAATGAGAGTGTCTGAGAGTTGTCTTGCCCCATTTTATAATCCTCTCTAGGGCTGGGATCAAAGGCGTGTACCACCCGATTTCTATGGCAACTAGTGCAGCTACTGGGATTAAAGGTGCATGCCATTGTGGCTACTGGGATTAAAGGTGTATGTCCTTGTGGCTACTGGGATTAAAGGTGCATGCCATTATGGCTACTGGGATTAAAGGTGCATGCCATTGTGGCTACTGGGATTAAAGGTGCATGTCATTGTGGCTACTGGGATTAAGGGTGCGTGTTACCGTAATCTGGTCTGTAAGGCTGACCAGTGGGACTGTTTCACTATCAGATCTTCATGCAGTCCTCACCTATTAAAATACATTTGAAATGCCACTACACTAATGGACTTTTAGTGCTGATTTGATTTTATGTGGTTGCTTTTTAAACTGTCATGTTTCTTTTTCTTATTCCTTTTCTCACATTTATCTAAATTTGGTTATGGTTTTTATCATTTTTGACAAATTATTTTCTGGGTTTTTTTGACTATTTCATTTTTTAGTCTTTTCTTTTTTCTTCCCTTCTATGCCCTCCCTCTCTCTCTCCTCTTGTTCCCTGATTTCACTCTTGTTTAATTTTGATTCTTATATGCTTTTCCCTTATTCCTGACTTCTTTCATCTCATCAATTTACTATTTCCACATTTAACCTAAATAAATGTAATGTTACAGGAGACTCAACATTAGTTTTGCTGTTTTCTTCCTTATGTTAGTTGGTAATATATTAGTGCAGTTTGGTTGTTTTGCAAGGGTATTTACATATGCTGTATGGTTTCCTGTCTCAGTTAATGCGGTTTTCCCCTTTCTGAGTAACTAAGCGCTAAGCCTTAAGAATAGACTCCTCACAAGGAAGGTGTCAAGCAGCCCAAATCAATAAGCATAACTTGTAACAGAGAGCATGAAAGAAGAAAATAACATGATTCCTCCACTACTGAAGTCAAAGTGGATAAAACATCAAACAACGATGCCAAATTTACTAACAATAGCAAAAAGAGGAAGCAGAAAAGGAAGTGGATGAAATATGGAAAAGAATCCATGACCTGAAGACGAGATATAAATTCATTAGGAAATGAAAAACCAATGAATAAAGCAAGTTCAGTGGAAGACATTGTCCATAGACTCCACTAGGCAGAAAGAAGCACCATCAAGAATGGAGGACAAGTGTGGGGAAATACATTAGAACATCTGTAAAGAAAAAAATGAAAAAATAAAAATGATCTCTCCTGGAAGATTATCACAAGATGAGACCTAAGAGTCTACAGGTTAGAAGAATAAGATTAGATTAAAAACTAAGGGCATAGGCAATATATTCCATGAAATAACAGCAGCAAAAAATTAAAAAATATAGAGAAATAAACGGACATCCAAATGTAAGAGATATTTAAAACACCAGGTAGATGTAACCAAGAATAATCTATCACATACTCAAAGCATCAAAAAAACTAAGCAAAGAGACAAACAATATTAAAAGTTGTAGGAGAAAACCTCAAGTCATATATAGAGAAAAACACACCAAAATTATAGCAGCTTTCTCCTCAACTGTCACAAAAGCAAGAAAAGTGTGAAACAATGTGTTTATGCCCTCAAAGTGAATCAAGATGGCTACATGCAGGAAAGCATTCTTTAAATGTTGATAGAGGAAAAGGAGACATTTGAAGACAAGCACAAACAAGGGCTTTTCACGGTCATCACACACCACTGTAGATGCTTGCAGGAGCAACGCCCATAGCGAAAGAGGAAAGTCTCAGTCAGGAGAGCACAGAAATGAACCAAGAAAGAAGAAAGTCTCAATCAGGAGAGCACGGAAATGAACGAAACTCATGGAAAAAATATGAGGAAAGCAGATAATGACAGAATCCATTGTGTCGACCGAGGTAAGCCTGTGATGCTAACGGCAGAAAAGAAGAAAAGAGGAAGCAAGAGTCTGGATAAGACAAAGAAAACTCTGAGAACTGGAAAACGGTTCTCAATAATGACTTCAGTTTATGGCTTCAGCACACTAGTAGAAAGATGCAGATTAGCTGGCTGAATGTGAAAGACAAGATTTAGCTCCCTGTTATCACCAAGCAGGCCACTTCACTGGCGAAGACACCCACAGACGGAACGTCAAATGATAGAAATCATTTTATCCAGAAAATTAAAGCTAAAACCTATCACATAGAGATAATTTCATATCTTATAAAGTAAACTTAAAACCATAATTATTCAGATGATATAAAGAAAACCATAGCATTAAATTAAGAAAAATATTTCAATAAGATAAAAACAATTATAGATGTTCCCAATTAAAAAAAAAACATCATCGAAAATAGAAAATCAGAGATTGATACAATTACAATGCATTTAAGATGCTGTTCTCAGGAGTTTATAGAACCTGATTTAAAGCACATCATTCTAGGCCCCAAAGCAAACCTTAAATGTTAAAGAACTGAAACAACCTCCTGCATCCTTCCAAATCATACTGGAATAAAACCAGAAATCAGTGGCAAGAGAAACCACAGAAACAACACACAGACTCAAAGACTGAACAGCACATTCTTGAAAAATTGATAAATCGATGAAAAAATCAGAAAAACCAATTTAAATCTAGAATCAAGTGAAAACAATAACACAATGTATCATGTCCTTAGGTAAGAGAAAAGAACCCTGCTCTGTGATTACATTATAGAGTAATTGCAAATAAAGAACCTAATGTTGCACCTCAAAGTCTTAGAAAGCAAGAAGAAGCCAAACCCCATAGCAGTAGATGGTAAGATGTACAAAGATCATGGCAGAAACCACTGAAATAGAGACTGAAAGAACAATTAGAATAATTAGCCAGGGAGTTGAGTCTTTGAAAGAGAAAGAAAGCAAGATTGATGAACCTGAGCCAAAGGAAAGTAAGGTAAGATCTAAATTAACCAAATTAACGATGAGAAGGATGACCTTATAGTGGATTCTAAAGAAATCCAGGAGGCTGAGAGGAGGGCAGGCTGAGCTTTAACCAAACTCAGAACAAGCAATGAGGTTGAAGCAGTAATAGAAAGTCTCCTGATTAAAATGAAACAAAACAAAAACGCAGAATCAATTCTATTAGTTTTCTAAAGAAGGACCAACACTGATAGTTCTCAAGTATCCATGAAATCATGAGACGCAATACTACCCAAATCATTCTTCAAAGACAGCATTCTCCTGGTCCCAAACTGGATAAAGACACAGAAAAAAGTGGGGGAAGGGGAGGATAATTTTAAACCAATTTCCCTGAAGAACATAGACACAATATTTTCTAGGAGATTATGAACAAATTGAATCCTAGAAAACATGAAGAATCACACACCATGACCAAGTTGGTTTCATTCCAGGTTGCAACATGGCTTACTTTATGCAAATCAGTAAAGGCGGTGTAATGTTGGAAGGAAGACACTTGTTTCGTTCGCCAGCCGCTCAGCAGCTCAGACCCGAAATAGTCACACAGACCATATTATTTAAATCATTGCTTGGCCCATTAGTTCTAGCTTCTTATTGGCTAACTCTTACATCTTAATTTAGCCCATTTCTAGTAATCTGTGTATCTCCACGTGGCTTTGGCTTACCGGGTAAAGTTCCTGCATCTGTCTCCAGCGGGGCTACGTGGCTTCTCTTTGCCTCCAGTTTAGTTTTTCCCACCTACCTCTGTTCCCCTGTAGCTCTGCTATAGGCCCAAAGCAGTTTCTTTATTAACCAATGATATTCACAGCATACAGAGGGGACTCCCACATCAGTGCAGCACAGAAACAGCACTAACACGTGAGTACTTGGGACGGTCTCTAAGCGGAAACGTCCACAAAATTCCTTATAAAGAATACTGGAAATTTTTATTAAATGATGTTTTGAAGACGTTAACAACTGGATATGGCTGATGAGATAGCTCAGCAGGTGATTGCCATTATGCATGACAACTTGAGCTTTGTCCCTAGAACTCACATAGGAGAAAGAGAGAACCTCTGTCTGTCTGTCTCTGTCTCTCTGTCTCTCTCTCTCTCACACACACACACACAAATACAGTGTGATTACTAATCTTGGTTGTCAGCACAGCTACATCTGGAACCAACAAAAATTCAAGAAATTAGACATACCTGTGGAGGATTTTCCTGATTGGATCATTCGGCATGGGAAAGCCCAGCCTAAATCTGGATCATCTGAGTGAGTAGACTCACTCAAAATTTGGGCCACACATCGTGGTGGCAGCCCACATAAAAGGACATAAAAGATGAAAATGTCTTGCTTTTTGAGTTTTGCCTGCTCGCCCTCACTATCCCTGGCAACTTTGTCTATCCTACTGCTGTGGCATTCCTTCAGCTGGGTTAGAACCTAACCCCTTGGGAATCCAATGTAGACTGAAGACCGGATGAGATATGGGCCTCAAGGCCTGACTGAATGACTACTAGACTTTTGGTCTTTCTGTTGGGAGAAAATCATTTTTGGACTAGCTGGAACACAATTTGTAAGGTACTCTTATGCAGCACAGACAGACAGACAGACAGACAGATAGATGAGATATGTAGATAGATGGATGGAAAGATAAATAGATAAGCAGGCAGACATTCAGACAGTTTCTGTATATGGATGTGGTGTGTGTGTGTGTGTGTGTGTGTGTGTGTGTGTGTGTGTGTGTGTGTGTGTGTACTCATTATAACTGTTCTTTTTCTCTAGCAAAGCCTGACTAATACAGATTGTGGTACCAGGAATGATTTTTAGAGGAACAGAATTGTAATGATGGATGTCCTAAGTATCTGGAGTAGCCTTTCCAATTTACCAATACCTAAAGCTCCTGAAGCCTCTCCCAGAATCCCAGAGAGCACTAACAATCTGTGCTGTGGGCTATTCAAAGAACATAGCAAGATAAATGCATTTGACTATCCTGAATCACTTATTGTAAGGGGCATAGAATTTAGTGATGCTATACATAAATCTTTTGACAATTTCTAAGAAAATAAGGGAAATAATTATGCTGGCAAGCTGTTTCCAGCATCTCTAGATAAATTGATGGAAGAAAGGAATGAGCTCCGTGATCAGATTGAGGAACTTTAAGCATCATGAGACACCATGACAAAGGAAAATAATGGTCTCAATGAGATTTCCAAGTGTGCCCTGGAAGAGAATCTTCTTGCCAGCAGCTATAGAGCTCAAGTTGCAGAAAATCAAACAGAACTCCTCTTATAAAATTAGGTGAATTAGACAATGAAACCTTAAGTTCCAGCCTCGGAGGGTTTTGGTAGTTAAATAACAGACTGATTGGCAAGGAATAGGGTGTGAGAGAAAATCCTTCTGAAGCTGAGGATTTGCAAGCCTCAGATCCTGAAGGGTTTATCTCAGCTGAGGAAGTGGGCTCTTCTCCCTTTACTGAGAATGCAGTCTCACTTCCACCCCCCTGAAATAGCCCCCTCCCCCTCTTTGCTCCAGGACTTAATCCTTCATTGTCAACCAAACCACTCTTGGGTGGGTTTATCTGATAATATGGATGTCCCTCAAGAGCCATCAATAGTTGCCTCTGACCGATAACCAGACTTAAGGCTAACTGGGCTCCTAGAAGGGAGACAGAAGGGGTAATCCAAGAGGAGGTCTGCTGTACTACTGACAGCTTAATGAATTTGCTAATCCATTCAAGCTCAAGTCTGGGGAACATGTGTGGGAATAGATTTAAGGGTGTGGGATAGTGGAAAGATCATAAAACTGCATCAAGCTGAGTTTATTGATATCGGCTCATTGAGTTCAGATTCTAGGTTTAATAAAGAAGCTTACACAGTTAAAGAGGGTATCAAAAGTATGTTTGACTTGTTCACTAAAGCATTTGTAAAAAGATGGCCCACTGAAAAGGTGTTGGAGATGTCTGATATCCCTTGGCTTAGTGTTGATGAAGGGATTTTTATGGCTCAGGGAAGCTGCATGGTGTGCTGTGTAAAACCCAGACCTCCTCAGTTGGGGAGGGGGGCAGAAGTCATACATACCCTTCACTAACCCTAAAAAAACACAAAATGATGAGGGGAGAATCAGCACATCTGAAGAGCTTTGCCATCGCCCTTTTCTTTATGGCAGTCCTCATGATTAGAGATACTACTACTCCACTGGATGAATTGAAAGTATGGTTTCATTGGTCCCCAGAACAACAAAGGCCAGGTGGCAGCTTTGAATCACCAAAGGTGAGGTGAGTATGGTTATTATAATGGATAGTACATAGATAGCAATGTTCATAGTGGTCTGAACCATAATGGGCAGGAGGGGCAAAGTGGCCTTTATGGTGGCGTGAACCAGTCATGGTGCTTTCAGGAGTGAAACAGATAAGAAAACTACTATGCTTTTTTATTTTACCTACATACGCAGGAAAAAAAATCCCAAACAGAAGACTACATTGAATTCTAGCAGCAGAGAATCTAGGTGTGATGTTCTGTCTCTTTAAGAGATAAGGCACGCCTACTCCCTTCCAGCTTCCAGCCTTAGCCCTCTCTTTCTCTCTCTCTGTCCCCTCTCTCTCGGAGAGGCAGCCTCTCTCTTCCTTTCTCTCTCTTTCTCTCTCTTTCTCTCTCTCACTCTCTCTCCCCCCTTCTCCCCTTCCCCCTTCCCCCTCCATAACCCCGTGAATAAATGTCCAACCTTACTCTACATGGTGTGCCTGTCTATCTTTTGCCTACCCGCCAACCACATGGCTCACAGCCAGGGACGCCCAGGGGACCATCCACCTTTGTTTGGGGACCTGCCATGTGGTCTCAACCCCACAGCAAGCTGCCAGGGACCCGCAGCAAATCCATTACATTTTGGTGCCGTGACTCGGATGGACTCTTCTGCTCCAATTCTTCTCCAGGGATCGGGATCCTGAACCAGGTTTTCTCTACTCCCACCACCAGCTTCCATTTGTGAGTTTATGGTCGCTTCCCTTAGCTAACATTCTGTTTGGACTGACCCGGGGTCAGTCAGCCTGCACTGCATGCTCTGTGTGGTGCATTTGACTGGGGGCCTAGGGTCCCTCAGATTCTTTTTTTTTTTTTCATTTCTTCTCTTTTCTTTTTTTTTCCTCACTGTAAAAGGCTGCTGGGAGTGGCCTCTGGCCTCTCTGGCTTCCAGTTGCCCTGACTGGATCCAGCCGGGCCTTACCTTCCCACTCATGGCCTGGGGGGACACCCCCCCATGAGTCTTGCGAAGGTTGCTCGCTGATTCACACCCTGCCCACAGTCGAGAGACATCTCACTGTGTGCCTAGTGGTGTTTCACGGGTTTTTACAATTTCAGCTGTGGGTACCGAGCCATCCATGTCCATCCCCTGGCTTTTTTCAATTCCAGCGCGGCATGGTGCAGCTTTTTCAGTTCCAGCCTTTTGCTCCCCTCTGTGGCCTGTGGCATGGCGGCTCAGCCACAGGGCAGATCACACCTCTAGGTCTCTCTTATTAAGCTTAAAATCCCTACCTGGTTCTCCAATGTTAACTCTGTTACATGAGTGACCTTACTGCCAAGCCAGGTCAGGTGACTAAGTTCTCCCATCTTTACTAAAGTATACCTTGCCTTGTCACCCAGTTTACTTATGGTTTTTTTTTTTTTCACTAAATTCCTCTTGTTGACTCTGTTGCATGTGTTTTGCACAGTGGCATGCCTTTAGTAGGGCCCACCAAGAACATCCACTTTGCCCAATTCCTGTTCACTCTGTATGTGTGTGTGATCATAACATGTAACTTAAATGCACCTATACTTAATGTTATAATTGTTCATTATATCTCATTTCAGATTACAAAAACAATAAGTCTCATGTTTTAAACTGGCATGTACTTTTAAGTTTCTTGCAAAAATACTTTATATTTAATTCAACCCTCATTTAAAATATATTAAGCTGTTCTCTACTATTGTCAGTTCTGCCATTACCCTTCTATTGCAAGCAGTTTTTTCTTCTTTCTGTCATTTTACGAGTGTAAATCTTTTTTTTTAATTAAAATATTTTTTTATTTCTCTCTGCTCCCCTCCCTGCCACTCCCCTCCCTCCCTCAACCCTCTCCCAAGGTCCTCATGCTCCCAAATTATTCAGGAGATCTTGTCTTTTTATACTTTCTACTTCCCACGTAGATTATATCTATGTAGGTCTCTCTTAGTGTCTGTATTATTGTCTAAATTCTCTGGGATTGTGGTTTGTAAGATGGTTTTCTTTGCCTTATGTTTAAAAACCACCTATGAGTGAGTACATGTGATAATTGTCTTTCTGTGTCTGGGTTACCTCACGAGTGTAAATCTTACCTGTTAAGTTGAGAGCCAATGTGGTCAAGCTCAGACCTAGCTCTTCAGGCAGATTCCAAACTGTAGTTATACCTAATAAACAGCCCTCAACTGCTCAGAGATCTGGGAAATATGGCATTTATTAAAAAACCTTTTATAACAAAAAGAGACAGGCTGGCTCCTAGCAGCAGCACTCTACTTCCTCCAAAGAAGACAGAAGACAAATGGGCACAGAACAACGTCCATCTGCAATTTGCTTCAACTGCCAAGTGCTGACCACCAGGTAAAACTGCCTTTCATCTAAACTGAAGATCTCCAGATGTGGACAGAATTGCTGGAATCGACAGCCTAGCTGCTCAGGTCACGGTAGGCTTGTCTTCCTACAGATTTCTTAGCCCACAGGATCTTCTGGAGCCTGGCAGGCCCTGTGCTAAACAGCAGAAGGCAAATATGACCTTCAGCTACCATGAGGGACCTTGAGGAGGGGCTCTAGGTGCCAACCACGTAAGTCCTCTGTCATTTTTTAATCATTAAATCAAGTAAAAATTTTATCCTTCTCAAAGATCTCTGATGCAGTTTGGCAGCTGAGAGGTTTTGTTAGTTTGAAAGGACAACCTCACCAAACAAATTTCAGTAAAATACAAATACAAGACCTACAAGTTATAAAGACAGATACAAGTTTTCAAACTTCTCTCTCATGGTGTCTTCCATAGTCTTAAAAATATTTTTCATTGGGCAAAAGTATCTGTCACAGTCATTCTGACATAAATATGCTACTGTTTATACAATGTATATGTCTAAAACTTCTGTTTTCACAAACCCAAAAAATTCTTGTGAGTTCCAGGGAGCTGAATTGAAGGATCCACCTTAAAACAGGTCAGATATATCCCCCTCAATTCCCTGGTCCTAAATACTTTTTCCTTAATTTAACTTTTTCCTCTGTTCTGCCAATACCTCGAACAGGTATAAGAGACACCAGACATTTCCACACAACAAACACCAGACAGGAGCAAAGAGACCATGCCAGGATGTGGCCAGCACCCAGCCTTCTCCAGTTCCCCCAAAGACGACACCCACCAATAAGCAGGAAGAAGCCTTGAGAATCTGCCGACCCAATTCCTTTAACCTGTGCTGTCTAATCTCCCACATTTTATTATAAAAAAGATGTGGGAATGTAATGTTCTGTCTCTTTAAGAGACAAGCCATGCCCACTCCCTTCCAGCTTCTAGCCTTAGCCCTCTCTCTCTCTCTCTGTTCCCCCTCTCAAAGAGGCAGCCTCTTTCTTCCTTTCTCTCTCTCACTCTCTCTTCCCCCTTCTCTCCATCTCCCTTCCCCCTCCATAACCCTCTGAATAAATGTCCAACTTTACATGTGTGCCTATCTGTTTTTTGCCCACCCGCTGACCACATGGCTCGCCGCCAGGGACGCCCAGGGGACAATCCACCTTTGTTTGGGAACCTGCCACGTGGTCTTGACCCGGCAGCAAGCTGCCGGGGACCCAGAGCAAATCCATTACACTAGGCCCATGAACCAGTCATCCAGACTTGAGCCAATCTGTAGACCCAACTTCCCTGAATGAGGGACTGCCGGGTTCCACTGAAGATGGACCATGTTAAAGTACTGAAGAGTTCTCAAATCCTTTCCTGCAGGGACCTGCTGCCTTTTAAAAGGGTAGTTGTACAACTGGGGGAAAGAAACAATCAGGATTTCTATGATCTCTTGAATACTGGTTCAGAATTGACATTGATTCCAAGGAACCTTGTGGCCCTCCAGCTAAATTAGAGGCTTAAAAAGGTCAAATGATTAATTGAATTTTGGCTAAAGTCCAATTCCCAGTGGCTGCAATGGGTCTATGAACTCATTCTGTAGTTATTCCCTCAATTCAGAGTATATAATTGGGAGATATTCTGAGAAATTGAGAGAATGCCCACATTAGTTCCCTGACCTGTAGGTGAGGGCTATTAGGTTAGAAAAGCTAAATGGAAGCCATTAGAGTTGTCTCTACCAGCAAAAATAGTGATCCAAAACCAATATCACATCCTAGGAGAAACTGAAGAAATTAGTGGCACCATCAGGGCTTTGAAAGATGCAGGGGTAATGATCCCCATCTGTTTGGCCTGTGCAGGACAGATGGACCATGGGGAATCACAGGTTATTATAAAAACTGTAATAAAGTAGTGACTCCAGCTGCAGCTCATGAACCAGCCATGGCATCCTTACTGTAGCACATTCCATACTGGAACATAGCTCCTGGTACATGGTATACTTCTTTATGTTAGGCTTTCTATTGCTGTGAAGGGACACCGTGACCATGGCAGTTCTTACAAAGGAAATCATCTAATTGGGGCTGGCTTACAGCTTCAGAGGTTTAGTCCACTATTGTTATGGTGAGTAGCATGCAGGTAGACACGGTGCCAAAGAAGGAGCTGAGAATTCTACTTCTTGTTCTGCAGGCAGCAGGGAGAATCTGTCACACTGGGCATGGTTTGAGCATATATGAGACCTTAAAGTCCACCTCCACAATGAAACACTTCCTCCAATAAGGTCACACCTACTTCAACAAGGCCACGCCTCCTAATAGTGCCTCTCCCTATGGGCCAAACATTCAAACACATGAGTCTATTGGCGGGGGGGGGGGGTCATACCTATTCAAACCACCACAGCAGCTGTATTCACTGTGTCTGTTCATCAGGACCACCAGAAGCAGCTTGCTCTCAGTTGGCAAGACCAACAGTACACCTCAGGAGCTTTACTTCAAGGCTCTGTTAACTCTCTAGGCCTGTGTCATAACTTAGTTTGAATGGATCTACACAAAATATCTCACTTGTCCACTGTATTGATGACATTATTCTGACTGGGCCAAGTGAGCAGGAATTGGGCTTCTTGGCAATGCATATGTGCATTAAAGGATGAAAATAAAGCAAACCAAAATTCAGGAGCCTCCACCTCAGTGAAATTCCTAGGAGCTCCGAATATGGGCTTGCAGAATATCCTTCTAAGATGAAGGATAAGATGTTGCACCTGTCTTCTCCTACCACCAAGGAAAAGATCACAGAGCTTATTGGGCCTGTTTGGATTCTAAATACATTCCCCACTCAGGTGTGCTATTCAGGCCCATGCATGGAGGGATTAGTAGATCGACTGGCTTTGGGTGGAGTCTGTAACAGGAGAAGGCTCTTCATAGGCTGCTCAACTATTTACACCATGTGATCCAGTTGACCCATGGTACTTGAGATGTCAATGATGATGCTGCTTAGAGCCTTTCTTTTTTCTTTTGGCAGACTGCCATAAGCGGATCACAGAGGGGACCACCATCATCAGTAGACAACTAGTCTACCTTTGAGTAGACTTTTGCTCTGCTATTGAGTCTTAGTGGAAACTAAGTGTTTGACAACAGGCTGCCAAGTTACCATGCAAACAGAGCTGCCATTTATGATGTGGATATTATCTGACGCCCCAATCCTTAAGGTAAGGCATTCTCAACAGCAATTCATTATTAAACGGGGTTGGTATATATGTGATTGAGTTCTCACAGGTAAAAACATTACAGGAAGATGTTTCCTAAATTTCTATTAGTTCTACTCCTGTTACAATGCCTTCTGCTCCAAAGTATGTATCACGGCCTTATGGGATGTGCCCTAGGGGCAGCTAATTGAGGAAGAAAAGACCAGGGCCTGTTTTACTGATGGTTCTACAGTCTATACAGGCACCACCCAGAAGTCGACACTGAAGCAGTTTTGACTTTCTGGGGCAACTCGGAAAGACACAAGTGAGTTTTCATAGTATGCAGAACTGTGGGCAGTACACATGGTTGTCCATTTTGCTTGGAAGGAGAAATGGCTGTATATGTATTGTTCACTAATTCATAGCATAGCAAAGCATAGCATAATTTAGCATAGCATAGCTTAGCATAGCTTAGCAAAGCAGAGCAGCTTTAACTGTGGGCTGGTTGACTGGTCAGAGGCAGAGCTGGAAAGTAATTGATAATTTTGTGAAGAAGACATCTTGGGAAGAAGTATATACATAGATCTCTCCAAAACGGACAAAGGATATAAAGATACTAAATATAATTTTTCGGCAAAGGAGGGGTTCAATAATCAAGTAGATGGGCTGACCCAGTCTGTGGATACTTAGCCTCTTTCCCCAGCCACCCTGTCACTGTCCAATGGGTCAATGAACAAAGTGGACCTGGTGACAGAGGTGGAAGTTATGCATGGGCTTCAAAACATAGACTTTCACTTACAGAGTCCTATCTGTCTGCAACTGCTGATGTTGCCAGATCTGCCAACAGCAGTGAACAACACTGACCCCCAGATATGATGTCATTCCCCAGGAGATGTATGTCCTTACTGGAGTAGATATGTAGTCACTGCTCTTACCATTCTCCCCACTATCCTGAAGCAGTTGGCCTGATAGAACAGCCTTTTGAAGACATCATTACAGCGCCATTTAAGCAGCAGAAGTCTGGAGGGCTGGGGCAGGGTTTGGCAGAAGGTGGTATATGCTTCGACACAGCAACCAATATATGGTATAGTTTATCCTGTGAACAGGATTCTTGACCTGGGGAGTCAAGGTGGGGAAGTGAGGATGGCCCCACTCTCTACCACCCCTACTAAGGGAGTAGGAAAATTTTTGTTTATTATTCCTGTAACCTTAAGTTTTGCTAGCCTAAAAGTTTTGGTTCCTGATGGGGACGTGCTCCCACTGAAAGACAAAATAAGCATTCTGCTAAAGTGGAAGCTAAGACCTTTCCCTGATCACTTTGAGCTTCTGATGTCCTTAAGCCAATGGGCTACGAAAAGGATAAGTGTTAGGAGGGGTAGTTGATTCAGACCACCAAGGGGAAATTGAATTGCTTCTCCACGATGAAGGTTAGCAAGATTGTATCTGGAGTGCAGATCTTTTAGGGTATCTCTTGGTATGGTGGTTGGAATGAAAATGACCCTCATAAGTTCATATATTTGAATATTTGGTTTCTTAGATGATGGCATTTGGGGGGAAAGATGTTGGAGAAGGTGTGTCACTGGGGGTAGACTTTGAGGTTTCAGAAACCCACACCTAGTACCACAGTCTCTGTGTGTGTGTGTGTGTGTGTGTGTGTGTGTGTGTTTATGTGTCTCCTTCTCTGTCTTCTCTCTTTGTCTCTCTCTCTCTCTCTCTGTGTCTTTCTGTGTGTCTCTCTGTGTCTCTCTCTGACTCTGTGTGTGTGTGTTTGTGTGTGTGTCTTTCTCTGTCTTCTCTCTTTGTCTGTCTGTCCCTCTGTGTGTCTTTCTCTTTCTCTCTCTCTCTCTCTCTCTCTCTCTCTCTCTCTCTCTCTCTCTCTCTCTGTGTCTCTCTGCCTGCTGCCTGCAGATCAGAATATAAATTAGCCACTGCTTGAGTACTTGCCTACCTGCTCTACCTACTGCCATATTCTATGCACGATGATCTTGGACTAAACCTTTAAAACTGCAAGCGAGCTCCCAGCTAAATATTTGCTATCATAAGCTGACCCAGCCATGATGTCTCCTCGCAGCACCAGAATAGTAATGAAAGCATGGCATTGTCATGTCATGTGATTAAAGTCAATGGGAAACCACAACAATCCAATCCAGGTAGATGGCAAAGGCCCAAGCTCTTCAGGAATGATGGCAGGGGTCACTTATCTTGGAAAAGAACCAGGAACTGCTCAAGGGCTTGCTGAAGGTGGAGGAGATATATAATGGACAGTAGAGTTCTGAGTGACAACTAAGGCCACATGACTATTGCCAAAACTGTGAGCTGTGATTGGCAAGAGTGCTCATATGTTTTTATATATATAAAGTGTTATATTTGTGCTCCTCTATTTCTTTGCCAGGTAATATGACATTAATTGATATAATATCAGTGATTATCATATTGTTATGAGACACTAAAAGACTAATCATTCCGTAAGGGACATTGCCACCTATTATAAAATGTGCAATGTGGTTTTGGTTGTCATGGATGAGTTCATTATATTGTGTTATTTGGAATCATGACCTGGTTATTGTTTTCATTTTGAAATTAAGCATGACATAGGAGATATGAGTGTCTATCAAGTCGATAAAGGGTAGACTTAGCTAATCTTGGTTGTCAACTTGACTACCTCTGGAATCAATAAAACCCAAGCAGCTAACGCATACCTGTGGGAGAGTTCCTTGATTAGATCATTTGGGGTAAACTGGCCACACATTCTGGTGGCAGCCTACATAAAAGGAAATGAAAAAGGAAGATTTGTGCCTGCTTGACTTTCTGGCAAGCTCACCTACTCTGCTTGCTGAGGAGCATCTTCGCCCATGTTAGAACCTACTTCTCCAGGGTTCCAATGTAGATCAAAGATCAGATGAAAAATCCAGCATCATGGACCAACAACTATGAATTCTTGGCCTTTCCTTTGGGTCCAGAGAAAGCCATTGTTGGACTAGCTGGTCTACAGCTTGTAAACACTCTAATCAATCTGTGTGTGTATGTGTGCGCGTGTGCACACACGCGTGCACAGGCACAAACACATGAGCACACAGTCCGTGTATTCTTGTATGTGTGTATTCTATCAGCCCTGCTCCACTAAAAAACCCAAATAAATAAAAACTGAATAAATGCTTTTAAGAATTAGCACAACAGGATCAAGTCATGAATTTAAGTTCTTTATATCATTCATATGTCTCTTTTCCCCCAGTTAATCTACAACTTTCATTATAATTCCTATCAAAATCCCATTAATTTTCCTTTTTTAATGTAGATTTTGTGAAGCTGACTATAGAAATTACTGCAAGAGCTAAATATATCCTTGGCATTCCCAACGTCACAGAACCTGGGAAACCACAAAGCTACAGTTCCAGCCGAGTAGCACTGCACGGGGCCAGACACGTGATGAGCAGAAGAGCGCGTTGCCTAGAGACAGACACACATTCAGAGCTCGATTTCCCACAGACTTGTCTGTCATTGGAGATAAATGCGATATAAATAGTGCCTTTGATAAAAAATTAATTGAACCCTGTTTCACAGCAGGCACGCACACACACAAGAAAATTAAAGGTCATTGGTAGGTGGATTAAAGACCAAGTAAATCTAAACATAGGTGTATGAACAAGAAAAAGTCGATTATTTTATTCCAGGTGTCACATGGACAGGGATTGGTATGTCATCCAGTACTCAGTTTTGAGAGAGAAGAGAGGAAAGAGAAGGAGGGAAGAGGAAAGAAAAGGAAAAGAAAGGAGAGGGGAGGAGGGGGATGCTGAGGAAAAGCAAGGGGAGAGCAAGAGAGGGGAAGTGAGAAGAGAGAGGGTGATGATGGGGTGGGGAGAGTCAGAGGAACAGGGAGGACAAGAGAAGACAGCAGCACTTTATTTGAAAAAAAATGCCAGAATAGATCAAACGTTCACCAAAAATTTGAACAGATAAATATATAATTTATTAAAGGGCCATCACCCAAAAGGAATAAAAAAATTAGTGGTTGTACCTGACAGCATCTGGGGAAACTGAGTAAAGATGTGTTGTGATTGACTTTATATTGCTTAAAGATGCAAAGCTAGGCAATTTGGGAGTTGAAGATACAAATACATACATGAAAATCCTTGTGGTTCTTGCAGAGGACCAGGGTTTGGTTCTATCTTAGTCAATGTTCTATCGCTTTGAAGAGACAGTATGAATACAGCAACTCCTATACAGAAAAACATTTAACTGGGGCTTGCTTACATTTCCAGAGGTTTAGCCCCAACATGGTGGCGTACAGGCAGACATGGTGCTGGAGAAGGATCGAAGCTTCTGGATCCACAGGCAGCAGGAAGGAAACAAAGATCCTGGGCCTCTCTTAGGCTCTTGAAAGCTCAAAGCCCATCCCCAGTGACACACTTCCTCCAACAAGACTGTAGCTACTCCACAAGGCCAGCCTTTCTAATCCTTTCACATAATACCACTCCCTTGACCAAAGCATTCATATTGATGAGTCTGTAGGCCTCATTCTTATTTAAACCACCACAGGTTCCCAGCACCCAAACGGTGCTCACAACGAACGAATGTAAATAAAGCTCCAGTTCTGGCGGGGGGGGGGGGGGGGGATGGAGAGGAAGAACAGTCTCCCACCTTCTGCAGCACACAGGACAGCTGTGCAGCAACAGCCAAAGGAATGTTTCCAAATAGCTCACTAGGGACATTTGAGTGCTTCTAACAGGAGGAAAAGGCAAGGTGTTTGAGGGGATAGAAATGCCAGTTACAGGGAACTGGCCATTACATGAGACATGTGTGTACACGAACACATAGGGCATGTGTCATTACTATATAGAATTACAAGATGAAAGCCAAATGCAAAAAGAAAAAAGAAAGATACTAAAGCCTGTATATTCCCTGTTATCCTAGAGGGAGTGACCAAGATGAGGAGAGATTTTACCTGTTTCATACTTTTCATTCTTAAATGAATTTGTACATACATTTCACGATATGTGGTAAAAAAATATATATATCATATTTTTTCAAGTCTTATTTTATTTATTTATTTTTTATTGATTTTTATTGAGCTCTACATTTTTCTCTGCTCTCCTCCCTGCCTCTCCCCTCCCCTTCAGCCCTCTCCCAAGGTCCCCATGCGCCCACTTTACTCAGGAGATCTTGTCTTTTTCTACTACCATGTAGATTAGATCCATGTATGTCTGTCTCTTAGAGTCCTCATTGTTCTCTAGGTTCTCTGGGATTGTGATTTGTAGGCTGGTTTTCTTTGCTTTGATATCATATATTTTAAATATATATGTATACACACACATGTATGCATGTATGTATATATCTGGGCAAGAATTTTCCCCAAAACTTGAAAAGATCTTTAATTCCCAAAAAGTGGTTCAGAAATGTCTCCTCATAAATAAATAAGTAACCAAATATACCATGGGAGACTGGCAAAGTGTCTCAGTTTAGTGGGAAATACCCATGACCCTTACAAAAGATTCTCTAGAATGTGCAATGCCCATGTGAATGTTGTACAACCAAAGATACAGCTCTACCCCAATGATGTCCTGACAAACGAGATAAGCACAAAGACAAAGCTGTGGCCCAGCCCGGCCTAATCTCTGAGGAAGCTCCTGAGGTCCTGTTTGCAATGTGAAATAAAAGTGGAGTGTCAGGATATTTCTTAGACTAGCCTCTCCGCCGAGGCAAATAATTCCAATCAGACAAAATCAGACCAAATAAAAGACACCCATGTTTAATAAAATGCCCTACTCCCAGGTGGCCCCAGGAATGCATGGCGAGGGGAAGAGAGAGAAGGGGAGACCATGCGAAACCGGGAGACCCATTACACAGAAACCAGGGGCTCATCTCCGTGGTCACCAAATCTCCTCTCTTTGTAGCTCTTCTGCCCCAGCTGCTCATCTCAACTGTGTCCATAAAGGGCTTTCCTTTCTCAGGTGCCTTCTGAGAACTCCAAGTCCCTGCTCCCTTTATGCCCCGGGGCTGCCCTTGCCACTTTAGCTGGACCTCTGCCCCTGTCAGGATCTGGATCCTTCCTGCTAGATTTTCCTGTCCAGGTTCAAGGAGAGAAGACTGGACCAGCCTTGCTAATTCCACCTTTTTTGTCGGTAGAGAGTCTTCCATCGTCTGATGCCCCATGACAACAGGCTGAGTGGGAAGGTCAAAGCAGGGATGGAAGATCAAGCAGGAACGTGAAGACAGCTGTGGCTGAGCATCAGGCAACGACAGTCTCAGAACATCCTCCAGAAAAAAAAAAAAAAGGCACCCCAGTGCCAGAAGCTGCAAAAACACTTGCCTTGCCACAAGAGAACTAAAACATTTTGACACACGTTGGGAACTACATTAAGCATAATGACTGCTGTTGTAGTCATTAGCAATTATTTTATTAACAATGGCTTGTCTTTCTGCCCCCTGCGTTATTTCCTTGCGGCAGGGTGCTACCTAAGGGGCGGGCTACACTCCACCGTTGTCTTTTATTGTCTTCTAGGGGAGAGTCAGCACTCAGGGAAGCCAAGCATGTCTGACTGCAGCAGCTGATGGGATGAAGTGTACCCTCTGCCATGGCACCGTACCCATGGTGTCTTTTTATAAAGTGACAAAGGGGACGGCTTTGCAGGAAATAGACCATCTATGACATGCCCTTGCTAAATGCGGTAACCCAGGGGGTGGGGTGGGGAAGCGGGACAGAATATCATCTGAAGGCAGTTTAAGTAAGGCCTCAACTCGGAATTCTATGAGAGTGAGAGGGGGTGGGAAGGAAGGAAGACATTTGGGTTCAACAGAAAGTCAAATTTTCTGATGCTAGAATGTCTTACCATTTGCCCAGAAAAGCCATAATCCATGCAAAACTTGGGTAAAACATTCACATCTCCTTAAGACTGCTCATATTTCGGACATGCTGCAATGCTCCAGCTATTTCCCCAAGCCTAGCATTTGCATGCTCTCCATAAACCTTAAAACACAGCACTCTGAATTCTCTCTCTCTGGCTCTCTGGCTCCCTGTTTCTGTCTCTGTCCTGCTTTCTCACTCCTTATTCTCTCACTCGCTCTCAACGTAGGCCACACCAAGCTTAGATGTGTCTTCTGTCCACCTTGTGCAGGGCAACAAACTGAGCGGCCTATAGGTACGCAACCAACCCAGTCACAGCCGCACGGGAGAAGGGCTCCCAAGGATATAATCACTGACACCTGAGCAGCTACTTTGATAGGGCCAAGGACAGGCGTCTTGCACCCGAAAAAGGCGTAGTCCAAGCCTTAACTCATTTCCCTTTGACAAAACGCAGCTACTCTAACTGTGAAACGGATTTTAAAATGCTGCCATTTTGAAAGCTCCATGGTAGCTGTCACACCACAAGGTGCTATCAATATCGGCATGTCATTTCCTGACTCCCTTCATTTCAATTGATCTTCTTGGCAGCATTTGAATTCATATCAGATAATTTCATTCTTTATAACAGAAAAGCCTATTGTAAGTTAATTATAAGTGTTATTCGGCCTTACAATAATCAGCAGGTTTTAATGGGCTGCTGATCATGTGGAGCACATTTCCTCATAACGATGTCTTAATTTTGCTCTTCAGCCGTGGAGGGTTTGTGTAATCAGCTACCATTATTGTCAATCTACGGGCAGCGGCACACTGGAAGGGTGGGTTTGAAAATACCAGCATTATAATTCACAGCTGAAATAGGAATAGGTTAATGATACTTTGGGTTTTATAATACATAATAAATAATTGCACCTATGGCATCTCTGTGAAGAAAGATTAATTAGTACTGCAAATTCAAGGCACTGAAGAGTCTTAGAACCCTTGCTGAGGGAAGTGAAAGAGCAGAGTGAATGGAGAGAGGCACTCTGTCTGTGGGGGAAGACTCAGCAGTAAGGTACTTAAGGCCCAGTGTGTACCGCCAGCTTGAATCCTAGCAGCTTGACTCAGAGGAACCGGCAAACTGACCCCCAGCTTTACATGGAAATGCGGAAGATCTGGAATTGTCAAATGGACATTAAAAATAAGTAAATTGGAGGACTGACATAATCAGATGACAATGTGGAGCAAACACAAGGGACAGAGAGAATGTTCTGATGACATAAACAAAGACTCCTGAAGCCAGGTACTGGAATAACAAGGCCACGTGTGGGTGGGCTCGTGCATGGGAAGCCGACATGTGACAAAGCTGAAGGGTAATTCAATCAGGCTTTTTGCAAATGTCGCTGGAACAATGGCAGCCCCTCCATGGCACAATGGATGTGCACGCTATGTAGGCATGCAAAAATAACAAAGTATGGTCAGAATTGTAATGTAAAATCTGAAATCAGAAGGCTCTAGAATGATACATCAAAGAAAGTCTTTGTAACTTTTGACTGTAGAAACAATCCCATGTTCCTGCTCTCAAAAACACTGTTTTTTTCCTCAATCCTTAAAAGAAAAAATTGAGAATTAAACTTTAAAGTTGTATTTTGTTTGTGAAAGATGAAACAATCTGTAGAGAAATATCCACAATCATCTATAAAAGGCACATGTAGACTATTTTTTATAAAACCTCTCAAAACCAAACGATAAAGTGGACATTTTTTTAAGTGATCAGAAAAACAAACAGAAAAACAACTGAGCAAGCATCTCCCCAGGGAACACGTAGAGATCCTGTAAGCACAAAGAGCAATGCGCCCAGGCTCAGCACCGGGTAGTTACGGCAAGCTCAAGTTCACACTAACACCACAGGGCACCGCCACGATACACCGCCAGAATGAGAACACTGTGCAGTTGGGGCCAGTTCAGGCCCACTGCCCTGCAGCAGCATCTTCTCTCTACCCTCACGGATGTTGTGAGGCAGCAGCTCTCAATACACGTCATGACCCCATGAGGTAGAACAACCCTTTCACAGGGGCCCACATCAGATACCCTGCGTAGCGGATATTTATGATATTTACGTGGCGATCTGTAACCAGAGCAAAATCACAGTAATGAGCAGCGACGAAAACGATTTTAAGGTTGGGGTCAGCACAGCATGAGGAACTGTGTTACAGGGTTGAAGCATTGGGTAGGCGGAGAAGCACCCCTGCAAAGGAAAGGCAGACATCCTGCTGCAATTGTCCTTGAGTGTCTGGAGCTCACGTCCCCAAAGGAAGTTTACCAGGCCCCGAAGAAATGGATTCATTAACCTAAAGGCAGAACCTTTCCTCTGCTGCCAAAAACTCTGAGGCAGCTTGGCTGGAAGCACCTACTATGGGCTCCTCACTCCACGACATGGGACATTTCCATTGCCCTCTAAACCTCTAAGACAGGGCCTCCAGTTATCCTTGTAAGCCCAAACTCTCCTCAGAGCTCCAGGCATCTTGCTGGCATAGTAATCTCTTACAGGGGTGGGGGTGGAATCTGCCTTAATATCCCCCTTGAACTTCAAAACCTGAGACATACTTACAAGTTTAGGAAGATTGATACTAAAATGTTCACAAGTGTACAGATGAGCCTGCACCCTCATCCTTTGCTGGTGGCTCTGAAATGTCATAACATGTTAAAACTGTCATTCACCGGCCGTGTGGTCTCATACTCTAAGGACATTCAAGGCAGAAGCTTATAAACACGTGCACATCAATGTCCTCCATCATGGCTTCCCATCGAATTTTGTAAATGTCTACCACAAAGAAAGGAGTCTCAATATAAATCAAAATAATTATGATTAACCACAGAAGCTGAAGCCAAACAGCAACGTAGACAGCATGGATGGAAATTTCTAGAAAATAAAGCATCGCTATAGTGACAGAACAGAGAATGGCGGCTGGGAGAGGAGGCCTGGCCACTTAAAAGATTACAAATCTTCAAGGAAATTGGGAGGAATAGTGGGTACGTTGAATACCTTGACTTTGGCAGTGATTTCAATGAGGCAAATACATGAAACTAGATTCTTCAAGTTATATACTCTTTATTGCAAACTTATAATTAAACATACTGGCTGGGTTTGTGTGACAACTTGACATGTGCTAGAGTCATCAGAGGAAGGAGCCTCAGTTGAGGAAATGCCTCGGTGAGGCCCAGCTGTAAGGCATTTTATCATTTAGTGATAAGTAGGGGAGGGTCCAGCCCACTGTGGGTGGTGCCATCCCTGGGTTCTATAAGAAGGTGGGCTGAGCAAGCCGTGGGAAGCAAACCAGTAAGCAACTCCCCTCCATGGCCTCTGCATCAGCTCCTGTCTCTGGGATTCTGGTCTGTTTGAGTTCCTGGCCTGGCTTTCTTCTGTGATAAACAGCAATGCTGAAATGTAAGCCAAATAAACTCTTTCCTCCCCAACTTGCTTTTTGGTCACGATGTTTTGTAATAGCAACAGAAACCCTAACAAAGACACTCAATCTAGCCAAGAAACTGAAAATGCAAATTGAGATGATTGTAGGTGAAAGTTCTCAAGACTCTTGCTACTCAAAATGTGTTCCACAAATCAGTAACCCCTGAAATCTATTGGCAAGTTTGAGACCTTGGCCCCACATAACTTCTCCTTGCATAAAGTCTCTGAGGGCTAAGCACGTTTTAACATTTGAATAACTATATTCTAGATGAAGTTTGATACAGGGGTCTTTAAGGGTCTGAGACCTCCATCTTCTCTCCTGTCCATACCAGGGGCCCTCTGACAGAGACATGGGGTGAGAGCATGTGCCCTTGCCACCAACAAGACAGGGAACTGGCATTTCTAGTCAATGCTTTTCATTTTAACCCGACAGCCAAAGGAGGCTGTGGGAGGGAACTGAGCAAAGAGGGTCAAGTAAGCTACTCCCCTTACTGTGAAACCAGGCTTTCCATTAGTATTTAGTTTCACTGGTAAAATAATTTAAAAACAGACTCTAAAGGAACTAAGCTATTAGAGTTTGAGAGAACAGCAACAGGGCAGACAAAGCTTAAACCTCAGCAACTTCACAGAGAAGGGAGGTGGCTAAGAGGAAGAGACATGGCCACAACTTTTGAGTTCAAAAGTCAAGCAAGCTCAGCAATGCAAGTAAGCAAACAGCTGCCAGGCAGGAAGGGGTTCTTCAGAGCAAAAACATCCAGAGAGTCAGGGCAAGCTTAGGATTTGGGCCAACATCCAAAAAGAGAGAAAGGAGAAATAAAATCTACAGGTTTTAGAGAGAACTTTGAAAGCAGGCAGGCTTAGCAGTGAAGATGTAGAAGCCACTGCTTTGAGGGACAACTTCCAGAGTATAGAAGGACACTGTCTCTTTTAGGGCTCGTTGCTCCTCCCATCTCCTTAGAGCATCTTCAGGTTTATCAGATCTCCTGAGGAGTGGTCTCTCTCAGACAGGCAGGTGACTGACAGGCTCAGGTGGATGAACTCTCCACGTAAGAAACAAGAGGACCACTAGGACTCGCTGGCTAGTCAGCCTACATGAAAGAGTCATCTCCACATGCAGTCTCAAGAGGAAAAGCAGGACCGCAGAGCTGGATGTCCCACATCCTCCTCTGGCCACCATAGGAGTTTATACCACCACCCCCCACCACCACTCCCACCACACACAGGCGCACACCTCCTAAAGCTACTGAGGGAGCGGGATATTAAAACTTCCTTTCAAGTCTGCTCCCGAATCGACCTAATATAAGCTGGTGTTTACACACTGCAGTGGACCAGCGGATGGTTTCCCAGGCAGGAAGCTTTGTGTGTGGTAACACGCTCTTCTGTAGTCTCAGCGAAGCCTTCCTCGAATGAATTCAGGATCGGGGTTGTAATATAACAAGCAGTATTTCCCTTATAGATTCAGTCAGGGTCAGGTTCCAGGGGAGCACATGCCCTGGCAGCCAGTGAAATTGGGATAATGATCCTGCACGCGGGAAAAAGCACACCCCGGAAAGGGCTAAAGGTCACAAAACTGACATAGAAGGGAAAGAAATTCGTCTGTGTCTTGTAGTTATCTTCTTTGCAGATAGGATTAGTGACACTGATTTCTATTTTTAATCACGAAGTAAATCTATTTTGTTCCTTCTCTTGATTGAATCTATGTGCTGGATGAAAATTTCCCTTCTGAAATCCACAGCTCTGAGCAGGAGCCCTGATTCTGCTGCCTTCTGGCGGGTTGGGCTGTGGTTTGCTTGTGTTTTGAGATGGAGTGTCTCAGGAGCAGCCTGGGCTGACCTCGGACTCCCATTCTTCCAGCTCCCACTTCTGAAGTAGCTGCGCTAACAGCTGCTTATCGGCATGCTCGCCTCTTAGTGGGGATTTGAAGTAAGATATTTTGTCTCTTATATGAAAAAAAATGAAGTAACTAGATCATGATTTAAGATTAAATTAGATAACAAATGTATAGGAGCATTAATAGTTGTATGTGTTAAAAAGAATCATCATTCATTATAACTCATTTAATAAGTATACATTTAACTAACTTGTCGCATAGCTAATATAACAAATGAGTCTTTTGGTCCACCTAGTACATGTCCAGGAAGACAGATTTCCCACAAGGCTCTATTATGTAATAGACACAATAGAATGGCGGTATTTAAGTGTATGAGCTTCTAACATGAAACAGTTCCTAAAGACGAGATTCTGGCCTGAACTGGTACCTATTCATTGTGTCTTTGCGTATTGACTATAAACTGTGATGGCGTATCTGGGTCTCCCTGAAGACAAAGATGCTGAGAGAGGTATTTCAGAGAGGGAAAAAAAGCCTTTTGAGAAAAGCAATGTCTAAGGATAATTTGCACCTCTTGGATGGATTTTGGCACAAACTACCATTTAAAGACTATTTGCACAGCCAGCCAGCAGCATTGCAGGATTCCTCCGAGGCAGGTGTCAATCTGTTTCTTTATTTCCTGACCACAGTAGGAACACAATGACCCCTTCTGGCCTGGGCACTGGTTTCCTAGGCTTAGAGTTCCTAGTTGTGACGAAAACTTGCTATACATACTGCCTGAAGCATGGGCATATCCATGCTAAACCCATGAGATGCAGAGGGCAAGGAAAACCTCTGTGACCCTGAAGCTAATAACACTTGTTGGGCTGTCCCCGGGGGTCCTTTGTGTCTGACAGAAGAGGTTCCTTTTTAATTGTATTAGCACGATAGTCTCAATAATAACTTTCTCAGGATGGTCAATGATTACTGGACCTTTGAGGAATCTTTGAAACATTCTGTTAAATAATTCCACCACCCCAAGAGAGCTAGTGAGTTCCACAGACACAGTTCTACTATAAGACATAGCCGTGTAGACCTGAGAGATATCTCCAATTCTTACCTAATCCCTCTGGGCTTTGCTCCTTTCGAAGTTTCAGGGTATAGCCAACAGGAGATCTGATTTATTTACCTGCTTAATAGAAATTATTCTGAAGCACAGCCCAGTCAGATCATCTGGCAAGCTCCTGAACAGGTCTTCATCTTCAACAAGAGCCTTGATGACATTTTTGTTCATTAGTATTTAGAAGTCTTCACCCCAATTTCCAGGGACTAAGTACAGACCCCGGTGGCTGATCCGAAGCTTAAAGCAGTTCAGGTTCACTCCCTGATCACCTGAGGGGGAAAAATCAAGAATCCCCAAATTAACTTCACCCTGTCACAGCCAGTGGGGTTGGGAGATGGTGACATGAAGTTGCTTTGCAGAGGACCATCCTCTGTGCTCGCTCTGAGAAGCACTAGCATTGTTCACACACACTGGAAGGAGCTGTGGTCTCATTTGCTCTGTTATTCTCTTGTCTCCTTCCTCCTGAAGACCTTCTTCCCAAGCAGTCTACTTCCTACTTTCTTGATGTGTGTGTGTGTCTTGTGAAGATGCATGGTCTCTCTGCGTGCTCACAATTGCAATAGTCATGACATATATATATATATATATATATATATATATATATATATATATATATATATGGTCTTTATAGTGGCAATGGAATTTAAATATGTCCATTGAGGTGGATATTAATCCAATATGTCTAGTGTCCTCATAAGAGGAGGAAATTTAGACCCAGAGAGACACCAGGCATGTGTATGCACAGAGAGAGTGGCACTAAGGAGACGGCAGGAAGATGTGTGGCTGAAAGCCAACAAAGGACATTCCATATACAAATGCTTCTTCTGCTGCTGCTGATACTGATGTTGCTGCTGCTGATGTTGGTGGTGGTGGTGGTAGAGATGATGATGATGATGATGATGATGATGATGATGATGATGATGATAGACCAGTACCTCAGTCCAAGCTCACAGTCTTTCAGAGCTATGGGTTCATGAATGTCTATTGCTTTAGCCACCCTGTATATGCTGCTTCATTACAGCTGTTTCAGCACACTGACGTGTGCCATCATCCCATAATTAAAGGGTTCTAAGAAGCCACATTCTGTTGTCACTACAGTCCTGACACAGTAAGTTGGAAACTCTCTCCTAACGCTCACTTCTATACTGGGGTGAAGCTTACGTTTTTCTTCCTTCCCCAGTAATAAAGAGAAAATGGGCACCATTCTCTAGGTAATAGCTCTTCACAAAGGTAAGCACTTGAAATAAATTATCCCTTCCCAGACTGAATACATTGAACTCCATGAAGGGCGTGAGGAAGAAGAAAACACTCCAGTCTAAAAGAGAACATACTAAAGAGATGAGGGAGAGGCGCTAATGGGTGCCTGTGACGTGGATGGAACTGAGGCAGCAAGTCTAATTTATCCTTCCTCTCTCCTTCCTACTGCATTTTGCATTTGGTTTCCATGGAAATCCACTTTCTCGGATGATCTCTTCTCACTGGAGCTACAGGCAGGTTTTTTTTTCAATTTGCATAACATGGTGATTTATGAAGCCAGCGGGAAGGCAGCGAAAGGGAAGAAGGGGGGAAAGAGTGGAAGAGAGTCACTAGAGCCATGACATTTCCTGGTGCTTGGACTTACTCAATGTTTAAAACATCAGAAGCCACGGGGCTGGCAACACATCACAAGGTTTTCTTGTTGTTTGCGTCCCTGCTTCCTTATTTCAGAAGCTATGTATGTGTGTGGAGTGCACATGTGTGCAGGCAAAAGGCTGAGGTTGACACTGGGTGGTGTCTTGCCCTCTCCCCCTTATTCACTGAGGCAAGGTCTCTAATTTACCCAAACTTGCCTACAAGGCTAGTCTAGCTATGCAGAGCATGTTTCGGGGATCCCCTGTTCCTGTCTTCCACATACTAGATTTATAGGCTGGGTTCTACATCCTCCCAGCTTTGGGTATCTGAACTCTGGCCCTCATGCTTGGCAATTGCCTGACTGTTGAACCATCTCCTAAATACATTTAGAAGGTTTTGAGAAGTAGAAAGAACAGCTCTTCCTATACCCGTGGGGATTTTATTGATAACATGCAGGGCTCAACCAAATCTAGGAGATATTATAAAGCAAAGGCCATTGAAAAAAATGTCACCTATGGTGATCAACCCTGAGCGCTTGCATGCTTGGTGCCATATCAAGAGCCTATCTTCTTGCACAAGCCATCCCACTAACAACTGAATCAAGGTTCAGGAAGCCTCAAATCACATGGAATGGATGTTTGGTTTCTCTTTGGAAGCAAAGATGAAGGAGTCAAAATCCCGGTTCCCAGCCTAGACCAGAAGAAGCATCAGCCTCAGAGGCCTAGGGTTTCACAGGGTGTGCAGCATCTCATATGGAGCCAGCCTCTGTGGGAGGAGCGCTTCAGAGTTGAGGCTGCTGTTAGCATTCTGCTCCATCCCTTCTGCTTCATTCTGCTACTTTCCCACTGCTTCGGAGAGTCTGTTCCAACATTAGAAAGCATTTGATGGGAACTTACACCTGCAGAGGATGAGCTCATGACAGTCATGGTGGGGTACATGGCAGCAAGCAGACAGCCATGGTAGGGACTCTCCTGCCCCATGTCTGGCCTCAACAATTTTCCTTAATTGATGCTTCCACAACCTGTTGGCTTCTGTATCTTTCATGACTCAAAAACTGAAGCACCCCCAGGCCTATGCTGCCAAGTTCTGCTTGGTATGGGGCATGGCCACCTCTTTTGATTACATTGGTGTAAATTTCGACTTGTTGGTAATCTTCCCTGTTTATAAATTAAAGGATTATCTGGGTGGGATCTTGCCCTCACCCTCGCTAACCACTCCTTTATTCCATTTTGTATTTGACCGCTTTTCTCCCTCAACACAAGCTTTGCCTCAAACACTAAATTCCCTGGTGTTCCTATTCCCCTCAAAGTGTACATTTTGTATTTCATTTGTCCCACTTGCCCGTTTCCATTGTAGATCTGCCTAAAAGTGCTGGCTAATGACCTCACAACAGAGTCAGCATTAAGGCTTTCTTTTAAAAAGAAAAATAAAATAAAAATTTTAAAGATTACTTTTAAATCACAATTAAAGTGCTGGACGTTGGTAGCAGAAGAGTAACACGTAATTGAGGTCATTCAACATTAGGCTGTCTTTAATTCTCCTTTGCCAGAGAAATTAGTCCTGAGCTTTTCAATTCAGCCTCAGGCAGATTCTTAGGACAAGGGGGCCTCAGCCATAGTCTTTACCAAAATAGCGCAAGAATGGGCCCTCACCTCGTTGCTAATCTCTTCCCTTTGAAACCTTGAGTTGGGCCTCTACAGTCCACAGTGCTCTCAGCTCTACCATCTTCCAGGCTCCCACGAGACTGGCCCACTTAGCCCCACTTGCATTATACAACCGCTTTTCTAGTCCTAATGTATCCCACGTTTCTCCACAACCTGGGCATGGGCAGGCCCGTCAGAGCAATGGCCCACTCCCTGGTATCAATGTCTGTCCTAATTACTGTTCTATTACTGCAAAAAGACATTGTGACAAAGGCTTATAGAAGACATCTAGAAGGAAGTTATTTAATGGGTTCTTATAGTTTCAGGGGGTGTACCTATGACCACCATGGCAAAGATCATGGCATCAGTGGTGTGGACTTAAGTTGGGAGAAAGACTAAGTCACCAAAACAATGGTCTGATGGTGCCAACTTGCATCAGCACCTTTTCACTCCATTTTAAATATGATCTCTCAGCAAGCATCTGTTCTGATGGAGCAAGTGACCTATAAAAAATACAAACTCAGAATGTCTTAGTGGCTTTCTCCAACTTAGCGCTCTCTGTAGAACATCCAGCTCTACAAGCTCTCTCCTCGCTCATTCCCACACCCTTAAGTTTCAGCCCCAGTCCAGTCCGTGCCCTGGCCCCTCTCAGATTTAGCCCTCCATGCTCCACTCATTATGCTCTGGCAAATACCAAGTCCGGAAGCCCCGTGTGCTCCTGGTCATTCTGCACCTTTGACACTCTGCGCTAGAGTTTGCAGGCTATGTTCCCCCTCCACAGTGATTCTAAAACTACCAACACCCAATTATTCTGTGAAAAACTGTCCCTACAAGACCAAGATCCAGGTCATTTCACAGGGACAATGGCTTCCAAGGCAACAGCTCTCCTACCTATTCCCATCATAGATGCTGGACCACCCTCTCGTCTTTATAACTGCCTCATCCCGCTCTATGAGGACACTTGGTTGCACCATCTTCCTCACACACCAAGCATTTGGGCTCTTTGCTAGCCTGGATCTCCAGAGCTTAGAACTTTACTGATTCTCAAAGGCATATGTGCTGGTTAGATGCATGATGCACAAACAAATTAATGGACATCCTCCTGATGCAGGATTTCTTCCTTCTTTTCTCTTGCTATTCATAACTCCCCCCTTCTTTTTCTAACCAGCAAGCAGAAGGACCTGCTTGAAATTCAAAACACACAGTGTCATCTTCCAGAGGACCTTGTTAAAATAGTAATTTTAACAATTAAAATTAAAATTTTAATGCAGAGGACAGAGTAAAGACTCCATTTAACCTGGAATCCATCATTAATTAATCTAATGGACCACACATAAATTTTATTTCACTAATTACCCAAAGAATCCATCAGGAGGTCTTTGATTATTTAAATTTTATTTAAATAAAAGCCTATTGTAGCAATAAAGAGCAGGTCCTCACCACTTCAGGGTTGCAGGTTTTGCACACTCGCCTGCTCACTAACATTTAGGTAACACCGTGGAACACATATTTGTGATGCTTTCTTGAGCATTTGGAGACTTAGACCACAGCTGAAACCTTGCATCTATCAAAGAACAAAATCCAAAGTGAGGTAGGGCAAGGTGGTGCAGCTCTTCCTTTCTCCGCTCACACCCATGAGTATATTTTTTGTGGTATTCTTAGTATCACCATGTTTTTTTCTTTCACATTTTGTACCTTTCATTGGTGGTTTCAGTGCTAAAATGTCATCCCCAAATGAAGTGTCAAGGAGCTGTCAAGTGTAGCTCAGGACAGCAAGGATACGATGTGCTTCATAGAGCAGAGTGTGGGAGATGAGCCTTGTTCCGTCACGGCACCCTTGGCTACATGTGCCATGTCAATGACTCGACTCCACCTGTTAATTTGGGTGGCCCTCTGAACTTAGAATCGTCTAGGAGACATGCTTCTGGGTGTATCTGTGAGAAAGTTTCTGGAGAGGTTTCCATGAGGAGGGAAGACCCACTGAACGTCCTAAATTCCAGCCTGAAGCTAAAAGGAAAAGAAGAGGAAGCAAGCCGAGCCCAGCATTCTCAAGTCTCGGTTTCCTGACTGTGCTGAAGTAAGACCAGCCCCCCACACTATGACTACAGCCTCTCCTGCTCCCACACCTTCCCTCCGCTGAAGGACTGCATCCCCCTAAAACTACAACCCTCCCTCAAAAGAAAAACTCTCTTCCTTTAAGAAGCCTCCTGTCAGACAGCTGGTTATGGCAACAGGAAAAGTAAGTGATGCAGGGTCTTTATAGAAATACGCAGGAAGTGAGGTTTTGTAAGAGTCAGTTGATGAAAATGCAACCAGAAGATGATGGGAACCTAACTTGTTTTTCCCCTGGGAGTGATGGTTCAGCCTGGTGTTCATGACATTACTCCATCAGAAAGTCACCATTTCCGGGATAGCCTTCAATTACTTACGGACCTCATAGAGGGCAGGATTGGAATGTGTTTAGGAACATGATGAATCTTATCTCATTCTCTCCCCAGGGTCCTTGCCTGGTGACACCGTGGCTGGCTGGGTCAGAAGGCTGATGCAAAAGGACACCAGCGGAGGCTATGTCTAGCTGGAAGCTGGCATGCTGCAGAACAATGACATTCCGGTCTAGGATGGCATGTGTGGAGCAGCCGGCCCAGATGATTATAACAGGGCTGAAAAGTTCCTGCTGCCTGGGGAAATCATGGCAGGTATAACTCCTTCATGCAGAGAGGTCCATTCGTGATGACACGGACATAAGCAAATCCACTGTATCACTGAAGTCAGAGGGGACATCACATACAGTGACAGTCAGGGCATGGTAGTCAATCAGGACAGATGATGATTAGGGGTTAGGAGTTTGTATATTTACCACACCATACCTTTTTCTATTATTTTAGACTACATTCCTATTTACAACAAACATTGTGAAAGTTGCAAAGGCTTCCCATGCTTTGACCTCAGTAGCCCACAACGTCTTCAAGCCAACCATGGCTCCCAACGACAGCATGTTCTCATGCTTGATTTAATCCTGTGCTGTTTTATTTCTCTGGATTCTCAAAGGAACAGGCTCTAGCATGTAACCTTGGTAAGTAGGTGATTTGTTCAGGTACTGTGTATGATGTTTGCAGAACGATAAAATGATATTTTCCTGAATGTGCCCGTGTCATTAAGCAGCCTGTGTTTGTGCTTGCAATAGAGTCATACATGAGCCAGCAACCCAGGGATGGGCACATCAGCTAAGCTCTGTCTCTGTAAACATATCTTTCACATCATGTAATCTGTCTAAATGATCTCCTATACTTTAATGCTTATGATACTAGATACTTTTTCCCACAAAGACAAGCGCCACCTCTCTGCCACAAAGAGTGCTTTGCATGTCATGTGCCTGAGTGACATCACTGGGATGATGTGAAGAAGGCTCTCGCCCATATTTCTGCAGCCAAGGGGACTCAGAGAACTATGGTGTGCTCAGCACCAGGTTAGCCCTGACAGGGGCCGGGAGGGGAGACCTCCTTCCATCTGGCATTGCTACCTGGTAGAAAACAGCAAATGAGACTAAAATGAGTAGTTAGTGTCATGGCTTAGTGCTTAAAGCACTCCCTCAGAAATTCAGGAAGCAGAGGTCTCCTGAGTCTACCCACGGCTGGCTTCCTCTTGCATTCGGTCAAACTGTAGCAGAAGTCAGTGCTTCTGTGGTCCCTCATACCGCCTGCCGACCCAGAGATCCCCAGTTGACAGGATCCTTAGATTCAGTGGAAACAGAGCTAATGTAAGAGATGTTTGTGAGTTCATGCTTCTGTCCTGCCTTCATGTCTCTGACTTTCTATTAGACACTAAGAAGCGGGGCTGGGGGGAGGGGGGTGTCTATAATCGTAGACACTGAGAACAAAGACATTTAGACTTCAGACTGGTGTCAACCTCTCCCCTGGTAGCTGTGTGCTGTGAACGTGCAACCAACCATCCTTTAATATCAGATGATCCTCTCTGACCTTCTAATAGCCTGGGCACTACAACCCAAGGCAGATTTGTATTGTACCGCTCTCACCTGTCATGCGTTGTGATGGTAAGGATCAGAATGACCCCACAAAGTCATGTGATCTAATGCGGTTTCCTAACTGATGCTGTCGTTTTAGGAGGTGATGAATGGAACCTTTGGAGGTAGGATCTAGGTGGGCGTGGCCTTACTTCAGGTCCCCTCTCTGCTTCCTGTACTACCACACACTCCTATAGTCATGGCACTTCATGCCATGGCCTGGTGGCACTTATATGTGATAGATTGTGTCTCCTCCGACTATGAGCTAAACTAATTCCTTCCTCACCTTACATTGCTTTTGTCAAATAGTTGGTCTTGGTGAAGAGAAAGTTAATGAATGCACACTCATATGGGAAGAATGACTCCATCCTACCTGGAAAGTATAGGAGAGGAGCAGTCTGGCTGGTGGGAGGACCCTTTGTATTCAAAGCCCTTGACTACATTCCCTGTGCCAAACATTGCCTCTTAACTTCTTCAAGGAGGGGTTTCAAAGTGTGGTAACAGTGGAGGAGATACTGTGTCTTGAGGAAAGTGTCCTCTTCCATAAAAGGAGGAGCATCTTTTGGCATGGCCTGTACCAAGCTTTTCCGCTCTGTCACCTCAGTATTTGTTGGGGTTAGTTGAGCATTTATCGTGGAATTGTCTCAGGGTTGTCGCGGGGATGTTTCCCACGTGTGAAACACTGACAACATGTCCGGGTGCCCAACTGCTCACCCTCACTGCTAAATCAGAAAGCATTTACTGTTGATCACACCAGCCTACGGCTTCCAATTTCTCTCCAAATTAGTCACATCCATGTGGTTTTGAAACAGGGCTTTCCTTCCCTCTGCTTTCAGAGCTGGAGTTCAGACCTTCAGAGGCTCTCTACTCAAGCATGGTTTGAGCCTGCACAGCCTCCCTTGCTCACTGAGAGCCTTCACCTGCATCTCCCGCCAAAGCCTGGCTCTTCCTTCCTCAACAGCCTGCTATTATCCCACTAAGCCCACCATGAAATTATAATGACTGGGTTGATAAATTTGGAAACAAAACTCTCAGAATTTTAAAACTGAACAAAGATCACAGTACACTAGAACATAGTAGTCTAAGGGTTATGTGCACTTCAGTTTCTTGCCATTGCCCACCAGGATTAAATCAAATGTGGGTTAGAGAGAAGAAAGAACGAGAAAGAAAGGGCATCTGCTTTTCCCTAAGCATCCCTCTTCAGCTTTTGCTCATCAGCTCTTCCCTCGCTCAACAGTGTTTTGTAGATGGCAGAGCTCTGGTCCCCATGGCAACGTATCAGGAAAGGTCCACTTATGAAAGAGCAGGGTCTTTCAGCTGCCATCAGCGATGTTTCCTAATGGTTCTTCAAGGCTAAATAAGTGTTAGGGTGGGTTTGCCTGCTTGCTTGTTTCAAAATCACAAGAGTAGGGTTTGTGATCTTCAACATTTGCCTTCAGTTAGAGTTTCCTTTCTGTGGTGTGATTTCCACTTTATGAAAACAAATTAATCTCACAGAACATTATGAATAGCATAAAGCATCTTCAGTAAAGAATGTTGTTTGACTTATAAAGTCAGGTGGTAGAAAAGGAAAGAATTGCTTCTTCAGTATAAAGTAACATCATCTTAGCTTGCGTTCATCAAGCTCGGATATGAAAATCCCAGCGATGTCAGAGGTAAAATCACTGCAAGCCACAGAGGGGAAGCAATCTACAGCAGATTTGCCCCTGATTGGTTTCAGATTAAAGAAAAACAAAAGCTACCTCTCCTTCTCCCAAAGTTGTACACGTGCTGACTGACAGAGTGAGGGCTGTCACTCAGTTTTCACTCCTTTGTCACTCAAAACCCACTTCCGGAGCATCCAAAGTGTGTGAAACTCAGCTCGACCATGCCATGACTTGGGTTCAACTCAATACCGTGTATGTATTATGATGCCCCTTCCGGAGGAATAGTTCAAGTCCAATGACAGACATCTGCGTTGGTAATGTAGGGAGTGATGTTGGACTTATAATATATAAGCTTTTCCTACAATCGTCAACACATAGATGCATGGGTTTGGGAATAACAGAAGACATGCCACACACACACACACACACACACACACACACACACACACACACACACACACACCAGGAGCCAACAGGACTGAGGGTTGCCTTAGCAGGGACATCTCCAATGTCAGTGTGCTGTCTTAGACCAAGGGGTTCCTTGGGAGGTACAGAGTTTTATTCTTACCTCCTCTTTTGTGTAAGCCAAGACATGTAAGCCCCATCTTTGCAAATCTCAGTCTAGCACGTGGCTGCATGACTGCCAGCAAGTTGCAATGACTTCCTAAATGCCACCTTAGAAGTCAATACAAAGCACCATGGGAAGGAATTATGTTTCTGAAGACCTAAAAAAAAAATTAATGTGTATAGCAGTGCCCCTTCATTCATTCATGGCTTTTCTTTATATTGTAAATGGAAAACTCCAGAAATAAAGAATTCACAAGCTTGAAATTACATCCAGTTATGAAAGTGGCAGGACGCCACTGCCCAGGACATGAATCACACCTTTGTCCAGCACATCGTTGCTGTATATGCTACCTGCCTATGAGTCACCTAGCAGCCATCTGGATAGCACAATTCAAGTGGTATTGCAGTGCTTGTGTTTGGATAACACTTATGGAATAATGTTTACAACTCATACGAGTAGCAAGATGGCAATTTATATATGGACAATTCTTATGTTGAGTTTGTAAGATGCAATGACCAAAACATGCGTATGAAATTGTAAGAAGGCGTTGGTGAAACTTAAACTTCAATGGTGACATCCATAGGACATGACAATGACTTAGTTCCCATGAAAGGGCCTCTGATTCCAGGGATTTCTACTGTCCTCAGTCATCCTTTGCAGTTTTGAAAACCTCTCTTGAGGAAAAAGGAAACCACTGCAGCTTTTTTTCCAGGCGGCTCTGAAGGATCACTCTCTCCAGTTCCAACTACAGGCATCTAGCACAGTTCACACACTAAAATATGTTCTGATCCCAATGATGCCCGAGTTGTCCTTTCCACAAGAGACTATCATGAAGAATGGCCAGGCATGACACGTACATGCTATATGTGGAGCATGACCACCACGATGGGCTGAAGCTCTGTGGAAGGACAAGGGACAGGTGCTAGTGTCTGGTGACAGGTTTGTGACATGCTGCACATCACACAGATGACCAGATTGAAGAGTCATGTAATGAAACTCTATAGCATAAAGTCGGGCTGTGACAAGCACTTGGAGATTGGTTCACCATTAACTGCCTGCAGAGGAGGGCTGACGCCAGCTCATGACCATTGCCTTTGCGGTAGCCCTCACAAAACAGGAAGCAAACAAATGGCAGCAGCAGTCTGTGCTCTATGCAGCTTTAGCCTCAAAGGAAACAGGGGGAAGAAAAGAAAGACTGTGTGGCCGACAGTGCAGAAACCAATGAAAGCAAAACAATCCTGGCCTCTCAGAAAGAATGGCACTTAGGGAAGGGGGGCCACGGAATCGGCCCAGGAGAAGCTTCTCAGAGGGCATCTTCTTGTCCTTGATACTTGAGTTGCATCCGTGTGTTACTGCTAAAGAGGTAAGGAATTGTAAATGTAAAAAGCAATGGAGTTATGTCCCTCTTCCTGGCCATACAGCTCCAGTATAGTCACAACTAAATATTCAGCCAACACTTGGCATGCAGCCTCACCCCCTCCAATGTCTCAGCTCCTTGTGCAAAGCCTCAAAGGACATCACTTCAAAATTGCCCCGAGCTTCAGTCCTGCTTCACTTCTTTTGTTATAATCAAAGGGGGGTTTCCTTTCTGCAATAATTATCTCCTTACTCAGCATTCCTTCAGACAGAATCGACTATGTATTGTTGAATGTAGCTTCCGTATCCCCCAATGAAATAATTAATAAGCTTCCTATTGTGTAGCTTAAGCTAACATTGATGAAGTCATGTGCACAAAGCCACTCAACTATCCAGCCACAGAACTGGTTCTGATCTCTGATACCACAGACTCCAAATCTCAAGTTCACACATGACAAAATTAGAAATGTGTTCATCATCCTTGTTTTAGTAACACCCTCTATATCCTGAGGGGAGGAAATGGTTGGTGTCTGCCTGGGTCGTGAGAGCATTGCATTGAGCTCCCGGGCATTGACAGAAGGCAGTCTTGGCAGTATTTGACAACTTTGTAGGACTCCCCGGCAAGATGATTTTAGTGGTCTCAACATGAGCTGTCAAAATTAACTTTTTTCTTATAGTTCTATTTTTAGATCCTGAAGCAGAAAACCAGATCTGTAATTCTCTCTCTCCCTTCCTCTCTCTCTCTCTCTCTCTCTCTCTCTCTCTCTCTCTGTGTGTGTGTGTGTGTGTGTGTGTGCATGTATTGCAATGCTAGAGATCAGATCGAGTCTCATACATGGTGGATAAGGTGGATAAGCACTCTGTCTCTGAGCTATAGCCCAGCCCTATAATCCTAATGAAATTCTCTAACTGAGAAGCTCTTGAAAGTAGACCAATATCTCCCCCACAGGCATTCCCAGAGAAGAGCAAAGGAAGTGTTCAGGGTGTTCCTTTCTTATGACCTTAGGTCCTGGAGCAGCTGCTCGTGGGATGGCTGCACTCTTAACAGTAAAGCAATGTGTTGACTTTGCATTCCAGGCTACATTTCAGATGCTGTGCTCAGAGCAAGGAGCCAGCCCAGCATCTTTTCCTTCTCTTCCATCAGGGGAAGTCGAGTGTCCCTAGTTGCTATGAACTTTTCCAAGTCTTGACTCAAGTCTCACTGTACAGTGTCCTGTGCTCTTTAGTGAACTATGGGTATGAATATGTGCCCCGACTCATGTCCCTTGATAGAAGACACACAGCCCGGAATGTGTTTAGAAGTGAATGTATAAAATACCAACATTTGTCCCGATTTCTCTGCCTTCCTCGTTCTTGGAGAACTGTGGTGCACATCTAATAGTGGCCAAAGTCCGACATCACAGCCCATTGCGCAACCCTTAGCCCCTTAATTGAAATTTCACACTACAATACTTAAGACATAACTTCAGATTGCACCATCATTTAGGTAAATGTTTTTCTAGGCATTTAACTGTATGTTACCTCCTCTCCACGCTATGCTTCTTAAGATCTGCTATGGCTTTTCTGGTCATTAAGCCTTTTTGGTATTTACATGATAGTATCTATAACGTCCTATTTTTCTGTTGGTTGAATTTAACCTGACCATTTGACTAATAATCTTATCTACTTGTGTGCCTTCAAAGAAAGAGAACTTTCTGCTCTGAGAAGAGAGAGGAGCTCTGGGCCCGCCCTGGTGATGCAGTTCAAGCTGTCAGCTCTGGCCAGGCTCCTTTCTAGATCTCTCACCCTGATCCTAAAATGAGACTCTGCAAAAACTCAGCAACAGACAAGAACCACAGACAACATCTGAACAAAAATTCATGTCTGTTAACAAGAAAGCTCGATCCCTTTCCTTTTGCCTCCTAAATAGGCTTTAAAAATAATTACAGGCACTCAAATAATCAGAACAGTGGAATAACACAATGCATCTTCCACACACCCATGTGCTGCCTCAAGAATTGGAAATATTTCCCCATCATTTTTATTTCTCACAACCATAGAAGTTTTGTTTATTAATTTTGTGCTGGATTCCTTGCTAGAGAATTTTAAATTGTAAATCATCTTTACCAGTTAAAGACTTGGTTTTCTTATGGGTAATAACGTTTGCTATTACCACCAACACATAATTTCAGCTAGCTAAACTGACAATAATTCCTCAGCTTCATCTAATGCCAAGTTCGTACCTAAACACTCCCAGTTTGTGCTCTCAGACTCAACAGTGCAGCTCTGTGCTGGAGCACGTGGCCCTGGCCATCATCCCCATCAGTCCCCGACGTTGAAAGAAAAGACTATCAGGATCCCTTCATGATTTCTCCATTTACAATCAGGACCCAAATGGATTAACATACTGTATTTAATATTTACAAATCAAAACCTTCCCACTGTTTCCTCCAACCCTCAGACCCTTGAATGAACCTGGCCTCCAAAGGCCCCTTCTCATTTCTGACTTGGGAGTTGATGGTATTGAAAGGTCACTTAAATATTCCTTACCAACTGTTTTCAGGTTTGGTGGCCTTTTCCTCCCAAGTACCTTGTTTATCTGAATAAACAGACCGGCAGCTGTGTCACAAAGGGTCACAAAGGCCACCTACTGTCTCTGCCATTTGTCACTCATGTACTCTGTACAGCGTAGCGTTGCTGCTGTTTGTCCAGGGTGAGAAACTGGTGAGTCACCCTCTTGGTATGTAGAGATGAAATTCTGAAGCACAGCTAAGAACAGGATTGAAAAATGTTTGTGGTTTGAGTGTGGAGTGTCTCCAAAGACTTGTATTCAAACACTTAGTGCCTAGATGTTGGTGCCATATGGGGAGGCTGTGCCATCTTTGAGAAATGGGTCCTCGTGGGAGGAAATGGATTTCAGGGGGCAGGTTTGGTGGTTTATAGCTGCTGTGTGACAGACATTGTCTGGGGAGATGCAACACACACACACACACACACACACACACACACACACACACACATCTAGTCACCCCAGAAAGGGAGCTCACAATAGACCAAAGTAGTAACTGCACCAAAGTACAGCTTAGGGGACCAATAAAGTTTTATGGAATTTACTAACAGAAGTCAGATGGATTCAATTCTGGAGCAGAGAAGACTCAAAATTAGCTGCATTACCCCAACCCACCCCAAGATGGGTGACAACGCCCAGACATGACAGTTCTGGCACTCTGCATACCTCGTATGCACCTGGACATATCCAAGAATCTTCTCCCACAATTCGGGCGTTCGGTCTCCTCCCCTAGCAACTGGACAGATCCATAACCTCCTCCACGCCTTTACTGCTCAGTCTCCTCTCTCAGCAGTTACGAATTATTTCTGTAACCTGGCAGAGGGAGCCTTGTGACTCTTGAGAGTTCCAGCTTTCCCTGACACACACCGTCTGTTTACCCCCAAAGTCTTGTGAGCCTCTCCCCTCCTCCTGGAACTCACGATTTTATTCTGAGGAAGCCTAGCCCCACTTGCTATTCCATTCCAGTTTCCTGATGGGAGCAAGCTCCCACCACCAAAGATTTAACTGGCGCCTTCACCAATGCCGTCCCTTCAAGATAGAGTGTGCCCTCAAGCCGTGAGCCAAAACGAAGCACTTTGCCCTTAATTTGCTTCCAGTAATCTTGGCTCAAGGATCTGTGACTCCATAATTCTTCATTGTGTATGTCTGCAAGAAAATCAATACATAGAAAACCCTGATGGCGCTTCCCAATTCATCCTGGCCCAGTTCTACAGACGACCAGCTACAACCACTTTTATGGTATACTCCACACTGAATCTAAGACAACCTGTTCCCAGGTGTCCCTGCTTGAGTCGGCTGTCTTTCTTTTACCTTTCTATTATTTAAAAAGGAAAAGGTTTTTCATTTAATAAATTTATCTTTGGGGCACTGAAACTCTCAAGGATGATATCTTTCACCAAGAAACTTCTCCTGTTGTCCCAATGAAAAGCTATGGCTTCTCCTTAGCTCTAGACGTCGTGTTAAGGATTATAGCTCTCTGTTGTTTGGCCTTATTGGGCTCCTCTGCTCGTCAAACTGCATAGCTCACATCTCTGTGCTCTCGGCCACTAGAAGTCTGACTACAGGCAGTGAAAGTCACCTTGTCACAGTCTATGGGTTTCGCTGCCTTGAAATTTCCTTCACCAAACAACGTCATTCAACATTTGAAAATTCAGCTCCACTCAAAATTTCAGGGTAGGGACAAAATACAGTAAGATCTTTTGCCAGACCGCAACACAATTGGCCTCCAACACAATTCTAAAGTATTTTTATTCCTCACTGAAACATATACGTGCAGCCTCCCTTGTGCCCTGTCCTGTTGGCATTCTGATCTTCCAGACATCCCCCACTGTGGTTCATCGAGCACAGCCTACAACATTCTCGGGCTTTTCTGCCCCACAGATACCAACTCTTCCATACTTCTCTCACAAACCAGTGCAGAAACCTATAAACCATAGGGCTAAATTTATCATAGCAATGACCCCACTCAGTTCCAATCTTCTGTTCATTTTCTCATTGCTGTAATCAGCTATGTGGCAAGAAATAACGTAAAGGAAGAAGAATATGTTTTTATGGGTTCAGGGCATTCATGGCAATGAAATTATCCATGGGAGTTGGAGGGTACATGCTCATAAGACCTGCTCCTGGCAGACTTCTTCCTCCAGCTAGGATCCATTTTCCAAAGGTCCACAATGGCCAAAAGAGAGCCACCACCTGATGCTGGGGAATATTATTTTAAGATGTGTTGCTTTTGTTTATGTTGCATTTATTTAGCTCTGTGAAGCTGTGATTCTTTGCCTGTCTAAAACACTTCATGGTCGAATAAAGAGCTGAATGTCCAATAGTGAGGCAGGAGCAAGGACAAGTGGTGCCAGCAGGCAGAGAGACAAAAGACAGAGGAGAAATCTGGAAGAGAAGAGAAAGGAGCAAAGAAGGAGAATCAAGAGAACAAGGAGAGGGGGACATCAGGTGCCAGCCACCCAGCTACACAGCAAGCCATGGAGAAAGAAGTAAAGAAAGGTATACAGAAATAGAGAAAGATAAAAGCCCAGAGTTAAAAGGTTATCAGGATAATTTAAGAAAAGCAGAAAAAAAACAAGCCAAGCTAAGGCTGGGCGTTCCTAACCAGGACTAAGCCTCTGTGTGTGATTTATTTGGGAGCAGGGTGATGGGTCCCCCAAACTCCAAGAGAGTAAAATAACCACAACAACCTGAGGACTAAGTTCAAGCACACATGTGTGTGGGTAATGTTTACATCCAAACCGCAACATTCCACCCTTGAGCTCCACAAGCTCATGGCCACTTTATAACAATGCATTCTGCCTGCCTCACAATCTTACAGTTCTCCCAAGGTTCAAGGGCCAGAACTCGGGCTGGGCACAGTGGCTCATACCTGTAATCATAGCACTTGGGGAACTGAGGCAGGATGGTTTCTACAAGTTCAAAGTCATCATATCACACCATATCACATCACATCACATCATCTAGACACCGAGTTTCAGACCAACCTATGCTATGAAGTGGAACCCTATCTTGAGAAAAAAAAAAGTTCAAGCTATAATATTTTCTGAGACGCCAGGCAATCTCTTAACTGTGCAACCTGGTAAAACCAAAGAACAAGTTACACACTTTCATTATACGGCATTGTTACATCTGAATAGGAAATGGGGGCCCCATGGACTCATGTGTTTAAGCTCTTGGCCCCCAGTTGTTAGGGCTGTTTGATAAAGCGTGTGCAACTTTTGAGATATAGGATGTAGCTGGAGAATGTTATACTTGTGGCAGGACCTTGAAGTTTATAGACCAGGCCAGGTTCCCAGCCTCTCTCTTCTTCTGGGTCCACTCATATGAATATTTCCACCGCCAGAGGTTTGAGTGCCACTATCATGCCTTCCGCATTGCCATTGACTGTAGTCATATTATGAGTCAAAATAGTTTTTTCTCCTTTACGTCTTGACAGATATTTGGTTACAGCAACAAGAAAAAAATAGCTAATACAAGGAAAAAGATATAGACTTAAGGAACATTGTCCCAAACCCAGAAGCAAAATAACTTAGCATTCCCTGAGGAGTCCCCACCAAAGAGGTAGAGCCAGATACCAGTACACCTCAATGCAATATTTCAAACTGTGATGCTCGGGTTGCAGTTGAATTTGAAATTTTACCATAAGATCCATGAGTTGAGCTCACAGATCCTGGCTGTTGATTTTTAAGAGGCTCTGGAAACTTCATAATATAGGACGGGACTAGAAGAAGTAAGGCAGTGGGATCTCTATGGAGTATTTTATCTTCAGCCTCCTTCTAGCTGCTGTCTGACCAACCATGAAGTGAACATCTCTCCACGATACACATTCCCACTGCCATCATGCTCTGCCCAAACACAGGAGACAATAGAACATGAACTGAGACTACTGAAACCATTCACAAAAATGAATTCCTCCTTGAAGTTCTTGCAGTTTAATATGAAGGAGTGTCAGGGGAAATTGGGCTCAGCTGGAAAACAAGGAATAGCCCCTTTAAGAAAGGCTGCTCCTTGCTCCCCAGGGTGTCCTCCTACTTAACTCTACAGCTGAAGATTGACACAGGTACAAAATGGTGGGCAGAGACAAGGGGCCTATACAAGAAAGGATCCCTTGGATGGGACCATCCAGGGAGGAGAGGAAGTCCAGAGGGAGGAAGAGGAGTCTAGGAACAGGCCAGCAGGAGCCTAAAACAGTTCAACCCAGGGTCCTGGGGTGGACTTCCACCTCTGGAGTCCTTCCCATACATTTGATGGGAACTCTTTGTCTGTTCTAATAAAGCTTGTGTTGTTTCTCTTTTTTTCTCTCTGTGGCTAGTGTTACTTTGTTCCTGTCCCTCTTACAACTTTGTGTCCAGGACCCTCAGGATCTTTACTTTAACACTTGAGGGTGTGGCTTTCTGTTTCCACTTCAGGACCTCCAGAATCTCCCCTCTCACTGCCTTGTGGGCAGCAGCCTTAGAGTTCTCCCTGGGGCTAGGGAACTGTTACTTTGTGTCCAGACCCTCAGGCTCACCACCTTCATACTCCCTAAAGCATGAGTCACTGTTTTGGTGTCCCTGCTTCAAATCTGTGAGAGACCCTCCCTAACGGCTGCTGCTTCCAAGTCCTTGCCTCAGGCCTTTGAAAGTTACAGTCTGTCAGGGCCCCTCATACTTCAGCTGTCACTTTGTGCCATGCCAGAGCGGCAACTGTAGTTCTTCTGAGTGAGGGACGTCGGGATTAACACACAGCACAACTTCAGGTTCTGCAGAAAAGCCTTTATTCCACTTTTTCACACAGTATTTATAGCCCTCAGCAGGGGAGGCTGAGCCAGCAAAAGCAGGAAGCTCATCACTTTAACTCACATGGCTTAGGGGTAAACATCCTTAGAAACATTGCTTAAAACACCAGATTGTTCCTGTTTTTGTTCCTGTTTTCAACCAACCACAAGAGTGCAAAACAGATGAAGTGGGACTGCGAAGGCCTGTCCTCAAGGGATCCAACAATTCCCCCCTTTTTATTTTAAAAGCATGAGAGCCCCTGTCTTAGGACTCCCCCCGATAGAGGCTCTTACCCATCTATGGGAAGCCTTAATCCCTGTCTTAGGTGAGCTCGCTATACCAGGACAGTTGCCCGTCATAGGGATCCCTCATGACTTCTGCAACATCTGCAGCCAGACTTGGGGCACTTCCTAATTACCATAAGACAGCCCAAACAACACTTGTCGAGTGACAGTGTGCTGTATGTGGGATTGCCGCATAAAGCAGCAGAGAATCCAAAAACAGATAACCTCAATAGCAGTATCAGTGCAAGTGAGAGCATTCCAGACAATCGCTGGACCCGGCCCCCAAGCTGGGCCATGGCATTCCACTGACTGAATCCAGACACAGCAGGGACCCACGTGCTATTAATACTAACAACATGATGAGCTGTCTGCAGATATGCATTTAACTGTTTAACCATACAAGACATTTGTTGCAGGAGCCAAAGGGAATCCACCTGCTCCTGCAAAAGCGCAGTCCGTCAATCCAAATTCAAAAGTCCAAATCCAATATGAGAGTCCAGAGAACTTGTGTCTACAGGGACTCGCTAGCCCTTCCAGACAGCTGACCCACAGTCTCTGCAGTTACAGCTGTCTGCAAAATGGCAACTCCAGCAACCATAGCCACAGTGGCAGCGACAGCAGTAGCAGCAATAATTGCAGCTGTTATCCCAAAGTCTTGCTGCTGTCGATAAATGATGATCTCCCGATGTTCTTGAGACACCAGCACAGGCAGAGGAATAACAGCAGGCACTCGAACGATCAAGGCTCCATCAGAAAAATCCCAGCAATTACTCAGCTTGCAGATCCTGGAAGAACAATTAAGAATATCACCCTCCAAAGTGCCATTCCACAATATAAAGAAAAATGGGGCAGGAATGCAAACAGAGGATTGAATAGTCATATTGCATCCAGCAGTATAATTTATCTTTAGAGAGGTTTCAAAAAGATCTGTTTGGTTAAAACTGGCAATGGCATTAAACACAATTACTTATACCCGGGAAAGGTGGAATTTTTCATTGCGGGCCTATGGCCATACCACCACATGTCTTTCCTACCTTTTAACAAATCAGGCTCTTCAGTGATATATTATCCCCACATAACTGTGGGATGGAGATTAAAATCTCTATCAGTATCCCAACACCGAGGAGCAGGCTTGGGACCAAATCCTCTTTCAGGATGAGATGCAGTATATTTCTCACCCTACTATGAATATGATTAATAAACATCAATGATGAAAGGAGGACTCCTTCGCCAATGACAGGTTACTAAGTTTAATTTCCCTGTTCCGGATCAACTCTGGCCGATGCTGTCCCCACTGTTATGTTGCTAGCAAAAAGTGAGGGAAAGAGGGGGCTATTTTTACTAACTGGCATTAAAAGTGGGGGGTTTCTCAGACTCCCCATCACCCGTGATTCTGTTGTTATTACCAGAGTCATCACCTGAAGCAGAAGGAGCATCGTAGTCTTCATCCTGGGTCACCAGCCTTGCGCACTGCTCTGGCACCCAAATTGGTTTATCAACTCCTAGAGGAAAAACACATACAGCCCCCCTCACCTTTGCCAACAAGGGGGTTGGTTCCATCCATCTTCCTGTTTGCAGATCTTTCCAACAAACCCATCCTAGGCTCTGAGCCCTAACTTGTGTATGGCGCTCCATAGGCGAGCACCCTTCAGCATCCACAGTCAAAAAATTTAAAATAAAGAGAATGGTGGATAATTGAGTTGCTGGGGAGAATATGAACTCTCCCCTTTTTGTTTTTTGAAAATATTGCTTGAGGGTCTGATTGGCTCTTTCCACAATTGCTTGACCCATTGGGTTATATGGGATGCCTGTTTTATGGGAAATTTCATAGAATGAACAAAAGGATAAAAAATTTTTTCTGATATATGCTGGGCCATTATCTGTCTTAATAATGTCAGGTTTGCCCATATAGGCAAAAGCAGATAGGCAGAGTGCAATGGCATCTTTTGCTCGTTCTCCCAAATGCAAGGATGTGAAAATTACTCCTGAAAATGTGTCTACTGATACATGGAAACTTAAGTTTCCCTGTGGCAGGCAAGTGTGTAACATCCATCTGCCATAATTAATTTGGTCGTAACCCTTGTGGGTTAACTCCTAAGTTGGGGCCGCTTAGGAAAGGAGCACACTGAGGACAAGAAGAAGTAATTGCTTGTGCTACTTCTCACGTGCATAGAGTATGATGCCAAAGAGAGCACTCATTAAGGTGAAATTTATCATGTATTTTTTGGGCGTGGTCAGAAGTAAAGCAAACATGTGTATGTTTATCAGCTAACTCATTACTTGCTGACAATGGCTCAGGCAGCTGGGTATGACTGCGGATATGTCCAACAAACAAAGGATCAGTCCACTGCCAAATCAAATGCTGAATGCAGCTGAGCATATGATGGACCTTAGAGGTAGGTGATATATGCAGATGTCTCCAATGGTTTAAAGATGTGGGCCATATACACACTATCAGTATACAAATTTACAGGTTCCCCAGGGAAAAGCTGGAGTGCAAGGAGGCAGGCTGTTACCTCTGCAGCTTGGGCTGATACATCCCCCACAGGATGCTTCCATACTTTTCCTCCAGAAACCACTACTGCATTACCTTTAGGGGAAGCATCTGTAAAGACAGTATGCGCTGAGGATATGGGAGATCCTCTAATCACTCGGGGGAATATAACAGGATGATTTTTGAATAAGACCATTAATGAATGCTGAGGATAATGAGAATCAAAACTTCCGGAAAAGGAGGTGAGAAAAAGGGTCCACTCATCATGGTGCTGCTGTAAATGTGCTAGATGGTCTTTAGTATAAGGTGATATAATCTTGTCAGGATACTTCCCAAATGTCTGGGCGGCAACCTTCTTAGCTTTCCAAAGTAATTGTAATATAGATTCATAGTATGACTACCCTCACTGGAGAGGCAGGCATGTGTACCCATAAAATAGGTCCATCCTGCCAAAAGACTCCCGTTGGGGCAAATTTGGAAGGAAGAACTAAAAAAATTAATGATTGATCATAATTAATGTGCTGGAGATGGACCTTTTCAATGTTGTCCAGAAGAAGCCTTAAGGCCTGCCTGGCCTCAAGCGTCAATATTCGGGAAGAGGTTGGGTCGGGAATCTCCCAAGATCATATCACACAATGGTCTTAAGTCACCTGCTTTGATTGCTAGGTAGGGGTGTATCCACTGTACACCTCCCAGTAACTGCTGCCAATCATGTAAGGTTTTAAAATGAGAAATGTCAATAGTTAATTTTTTTGGTTTTATTCCATCCACGGCCAATTGGTACCCAAGGTAGGAATATGGGGCTTGCATTTGGACCTTCTCAGGAGCTATGATCAGCCCTGCCTTCTTCAAATCCTGTTGCATTTGAGTATAAGCCTTGAGCAGTTGATTTTGATCAGGCCTTGCTATTAATAAATCATCCATATAATGAACAATATATAACTGTGGGAACTGACAGCGGACAGGCTCCAAGGCAGCAGCAACATAAGCTTGACATATAGTAGGACTATTTGCCATGCCCTGTGGGAGTACGATCCAATGGAATCGCAAAGCTGGTTCCTTAAAATTAACTGAAGGGAGTCTAAAAGCAAAACGAGGGCACTCCTGTTTAGCTAGAGGAATAGTAAAAAAGCAATCCTTTAAATCCACTATAATTATATGCCAGCCCTGGGGTATGGCTGAAGGGAAGGGCAATCCCTGCTGAAGAGGACCCATAGGCTGCACCACCTCATTGACAGCCCGAAGGTCCTGTAATAATCTCCATTTTCCTGATTTCTTTCTTATGACAAAGATGGGTGTATTCCAAGGGGAAGTGGAGAGGACAATATGCCCACCCTATAGCTGATCTTGGACCAAGACATGAGCAGCCTGCAATTTCTCTTGAGTCAAGGCCACTGCTCCACCAAGACTGGGTCATCAGATTTCCAAGTTATAGTAATTGGGGCAGGCTTGGGAACAGTGACACTAACTAAAAATGGCTTAGACCACTTCAGTCTCCCAGCAGTCTGGTAATTTGTTTATCTGGTGTTACTGGCTGCAACTGGCCCTGCAGATTTTTTTCCCAGCCCATGCCCTGGTCACTATCCCAGTTGCTGCATAATTTGGGCCGCTGGTAGTGGTGGTGTGTGCTGAGTGGTCAAGACAGCTCCAATCTCACTCAGGACATATCTTCCCCAGAGATTAACAGGGAGTCCTCGGAGGACCTATGGCTAAAAGTAACCCTCATGGCTTTCATTATCCTGCCATTTTAATATTTTTGCACTCTTCTTGGGTCTTGCTTGACCTATTCCTTGTAGGGTGGCAGTACTACTTTCTAATGGCCACTTCTTAGGCCAGAATTGTAAGGACAGGACAGAGACGTCAGCTCCAGAGTCTAAAATCCCATTAAATGACTTCCCATCAGTAATCAATTCTAATCATGGCCTTTCTTTCAGATGAGCTACCCAAAAGGCTGCAGTACCAGATGACCCAACACCCTTAGTACCCCGACTGGACATGGCCGCAGGGTTGGAGGTGTTAAATAGGGGTACCAAGACCAAATGGGCAATATGAGCCCCCTGAGGAATTACTGTAACTCCTTGAGTAACTGATGTCATAATTTTTATTTCTCCTTTATAATCTGCATCAACAACCCCAGGATGAATTTGAATTCCCCTCAAGATGGTACTGCTTCTTCCTAAGATAAGCCCCAAGGTTCCTCTAGGGAGTGGCCCAAAAACATTAGTGGGTAAAGCTTGAACCCCCATTTGGGCTGTTAAGACTGCTAGGATGGAGGTACTGAGGTCCAGTCCTGCACTTCCTGGGGTGGTGCAGGCAAGGTCTGCAACACAAAAGGATTGTCCTGTGGAACAAACTGGATACGGCCACTGCTGGGGTGCGACCCCCTGACTCCTGGTGTCATTGCGCCATACACTGAGATTCTGGGTTCCTGGAGCGGGGCCTCCACCAGTTTCCCTGCTTTTGGCCTTCGATGGGCAGAGGCTTTCCATCTATATCTGTCTTAGATCTGCAATCATTTGCCCAATGGGTCCCCCTTTTACATTGTGAGCACTTTCCTGGTCTGGCAGTAGCTCCCCGAGGGAGCTGCAGACATTCCTTTTTAAAATGTCCAGGGGCACCACAGTTAAAGCAGGCTTTACCCCCAGTTGTCCATGATCCACACCCAGGCCTGATGGCAGTGGCAATCACCTGACCCTGAATGAAGTGCCCATCAATATCCCGGCAGATCCGGATGTATTCATTTAAGCTTTTTGCCTTATGTGGCTGCAAGGCTTCCTTACAGTATTTATTTGCATTCTCAAATGCCAGCTGCTTAACTATGGGCATAGCTGTGGTCACATCACCAAACAATGTCCTTGCCAACTGCAATAGCCTATCCACATAGTCCTGAAATGGTTCTGAAGACCCTTGTAAAACTTTTGACAGCTGATCCCTCGTGGCCTTGTTTGGCAGGGCTTTCCAAGCTTTGGTAGCCGCAGCTGCCATTTGGAGATATATGGCAGGATCGAGCACAATTTGATTGGCCAAGTTAGCATATCTAAATTGCATTGTGCTTGTCCTGCTTGAGTATTTAACCTAGCTGTTTGTAAACAATTTTCTTGATATTCTCCCCTCCACAATAAGTAATCTCCTCCCAATAATACCACACAGCATAGCTGCCAATTGCTAGGTGTAAGATTTAATGCTGCAAAAGATTCTACTATGGCAATAGTAAAGGGGGCCTGAGCGCTGTATGCCACCACGGCCTCTTTCAATTGCTTCATCTCCTTAAAGCTCAAGACCACATGTAGTCTCAGCATCTATCCTGGATTGTTTGGATCAGGTACCTCTATGACTGGAGCAACTGTGTGCCGAAGCTGAAAGCAGACACCCCCTCTTCTTTCTGAGCCCTCTTCGGCCTCCCACTCATCTGTCCGTCCCCAACGGGACTCCTTCCTTCCCTAATCCTCATTATAAGCAGGTGGGGCTGACGGCACACATAAGGAATCCTTTGCCTTACAGCGCTTCAGCCTTTTCTGAAGTACCTTAATTTCCTGTGTTAGCTGTTCTTCCTCATCAGATAAACTATCCTCTGCACTACAGCTGAGGCTGTCTTCCCCATTTTCTGAATCACAGGTTATTGCTATCTGGTATTGCCCCTAAAAGCAGGCAGATTTAGGCACTAGCCCTGGTCCTGCACCAGATTCCAAAGTTCCCCCTGGAACCCCTGACATTTCCTTTCGGTCCCTATATGACCCCTCCGTGGATCCTATGAACTGATGAGTCTCCTCCTCCTGTATTTCTTCAAGTATTTCCTTAGCCAAGGTGACCTCAGGCTTCACTTTCACTTTATCAGTAAGTAGGGCGTCGCGGACCAGGCGCCATAGTGAAAAGGTAGGTATAGGGCACACTATGGGCACCCTCCTTTTGCAGTCGTTTCTGCAAATCTCTTTTTACCTGTTTCCAATCGGAGCTGTTCAACCCTCCACCTGTCAAATACCATGGGCTTGCTGCGGCTATAGTCTTAAGAAAATCCTCTATAGTTCTCTGTTTGACTACGGTTCCTTGTTGCTCTAACAATTTAGATATCTGATATGTCAGGTCTCTCTTACTTCTTGTGGATCCCATTTTTACTCCAATCCATCCTTTCCGGCCTAGGATGACCCTGTCTGCTACCCCTTCTTTCTCAGATCTCGCTGGGGCCTCCACTTTGCCGCGCCAGCACAGCAACTGTAGTTCTTCTGAACGAGGGACTTCGGGATTAACACACAGCACAACTTCAGGTTCTGCAGAAAAGCCTTTATTCCACTTTTTCACACAGTATATATAGCCCTCAGCAGGGGAGGCTGAGCCAGCAAAAGCAGGAAGCTCATCACTGTAACTCACATGGCTTAGGGGTAAACATCCTTAGAAACATTGCTGAAAACAACATATTGTTCCTGTTCCTGTTTTCAACCAACCACAAGAGTGCAAAACAGATCAAGTGGGGGTGCAAAGGCCTGTCCTCAAGGCACCCCACAACTTTGCTTTCCTGTCTTGGTTTTCCTTCTAGCTTGTGCAATTCTTTGTCTGGTGGAACAAAGTCAGGGTACTCCTGTACCACCACTCCTCAGCCAGGGTCCAGCTGTAGTATTTTGTCACAAAGATGGGATAAGTAACTAATTCAATAAGAGAATCTAAACGACCTGGAGTTTGGTGATAGCTTTTAGATATCACACCCAGATAATACCTGGACAAGGAGAATCATTAAATTGAGCTGCATTAAAATTAAAAACTTCTTATCAATGAAAAAAACACCTCCAAAGAATGAGAAAACAAGCCCAAGACTGGGAGAAAATATTTGCAAAAGACATATCCAATAGAGGTCTATCAAACATACGCAGGCGGGGCTGGAGAGATGGCTCAGCTGTCAAGACCGCTTGCTGCTCACGCCAGGTACCTGGATTCCATCCTGAGCACCCAGTGCCCAACATCTATATGTAACTCCAGTTCTATGAAATCTGAACCCTCTTTGGACGTCCACAGGCAGCAGGTACTCAAATGGTGCACAGATACAAGTGAAGGCCAAACACCCATAAACATAAAATAAAAATGTATTAAATATTTGTGTGTGTGTGTGAATTCAAAAATAGGAAATGGACAGCCTGATTAAGAAATGGAGGAAGGGATTTGAACACATATCTCACTAATGTAGACAAATGGCAATCAAGCCTAACAAAATATCCCCAGCATCATTTTTTCTTTACAGAATTTCAAATTCAAACTAGACACACCACTACCAGGGGGAAAACTCCAGGTAGTGACATCCACAAATGCTGGTGAGGATGTGGAATGAGGGAACTCATTTGCTTCCTATCAAAAGGAAAGTCTTATAGGCACTCTGGAAGATGGCTGGCATTTCCCAGTAAACCTAGAACCATTCGTATTCCTATTTACTCAGCTATCCTGGAGACCTATTTCCATACAAGAAACCTATGCAAGAATATTTAAACAGCTTTATTTTAATTGCTCAAATTTGTAAGCATCCAAAATATCTTCCAGTAGTTAAGTAGGCAAATTACATTACATCCAACAATGGAATATTATGTATCTTTGAAATGAAGTTAGCTATGAAACTGCAAAAAAAACACATATGACCCTCAAATGCATGTTAAGTAAAAGAAACCAATGAATCTACACATGACACAATTTATTTTTATTTATCTATTTATTATGTATACAATATTCTGTCTGTGTGTGTGCCTACAGGCCAGAAGAGGGCACCAGACCCCATTAAAGATGGTTGTGAGCCAAAATGTGGTTGCTGGGAATTGAACTCAGGACCTTTGGAAGAGCAGGCAATGCTCTTAACCTCTGAGCTATCTCTCCAGCCCCCACATGACACAATTTAAATATATGTTAGTTTGAAAAGGGAAGAACTATGAAGACAAATATTAACGGCTACCAAAGTTTTACCAAAAGTGAAGGATGAATAGATAGATCCCAGGCGGTGTTCAAGCTGTGACAATGTTCTGTATTACACACTTACGGTGGCCTGTGGCATTGTACATCCTTCTAGTTTGTAGAATGTACTCTACAAGAGCGAACCCTTGTAAAAATGTGTGTTAGGTGATAATGACACACCAACCTTGCTTAATTGATTGTAACAAACGAGCCATTCTTGGATGGGATGTTGGTGATGTGAGTTGTTAATGGTATTGAGTGCTGATCCTGTGGGGTGCTGATGATGTAGGATGCTATGCAAATGAAGGTATGGAGGAGGTACAGGACAATTATTTATCCTCTAAAATTACACATATAAAAAGCTAAAGGACTAAATGTGGCTGGAAAATTACTGAATATGCACACACACAACCATTATTGATCATAAAGAATGCTTGTTTCTTCTACAGAGTAGGGCCAAATGTGGTAGAACATGTCTAGAACCTCAGCCCTTAGAAAGACAAGGCCTGAAAACTAAGAGTTCAAAGCCAGCCTATGCAGCATTCTACAGAGTGAGTTCCAGGCTAGCTTGGATAGAGAGACTCTGTCTCAGAACAAAACAAACTTTCCCTTCCAAATACCAATAAAGGTAAACCTCCAGCCTGCTGCCTCAAGGAAATGTCTTAGAATACTTACAGAAAAGCATAATATTCCCGAAATGAGCAATTTGGTGATGATTCAATCTTGCTTTGAGAACTGTAATTGTCTCTGAAATGTGTCAGTTGGAATGGTGTAACTTAATAGTCTAGTTAATGGGGATTTCTTAAACATATAGAAAAATGAGCGGTTTGTGTGGAGTTCTCATAAGCCTACTGCAATTATCATATTCACTGCATCATATATTCTTTTGCTTCTGATTACATATATGCAATGTGTTGTGAGCACTGCCTACCACCTCTCATTTGTTCCAACTCTCATCTTCTCAAATAGTCTGCCTCTTCCTCCCATGTTCTGTGTGTGTGTGTATGCATGTTCACACAGGCACACAGGCATATGAATGATATTTGTGCCCAAATATCTGATACATGTTTGGGTTTGTGACAGCCATGCCCTATCCCTAAAATAATGCTCCAGAACATTCATCTTCATCCTTCAAATTTACAGTCTTTACAGCTTTCCAAGATTTTTCCTGACTCTCGGGGGAGGGAGTGATGAAGCTATCTCATTAGGCCTGAACACTCAACAGCCAATTATTCTCAGCACTCTGACCAGTCACGAGTCTCTGAACTAGCAATCGCCCACTGCAAAAAAGAAACCTTTCTTCCCTGGGACAGCAGCAGCTCTAGTCTGTGGGTATAAATATAATTATTTAGGCGAAAATTTAATTACTTGTCCACTTAGCAAAATGTCAATAGTATATTCTCCCCTAAGGCCTGTGACATCCCCACTATAGACAATTAGGCCAGATGTGTGCTCACTCCCATGGAGCAGGCCTTAAATATAATACAAAACAGCTGGTTACCTCCCTAATGGTCATGCCACTCTTGAACTAGTGGGTACATGTTGTCTGGTGTGTCAGAATTACTGCACACATGATTCATGACTGGGGAAGCCTACTGATGGCTTCTCTCCCCTACAGTCTGAACAGCACTCAGGGCATTAACCATCAGGAAGAAAGCTTCTGTCTCCCAGCTTCATTTCTCTATGTCTTGTATCCAAGGTCTATGGGAGGAATGTCTTTGGTAACAAGGAGAGCAAAGCACACATGATATGAAAGTACAAGGGAGTACTTGGGGCAGAAAGCTTTAAACAAGAATGGAGTTGAAGGGTAAGAGGAAAGTAGAGACTTAGAAGATGCTCAGCCCAAACTGAGGATGTCTGGAAACCACGGAAACCTAGTGCTGAATAACACAACTAAAAATATGTAGAAGCTTTACCCTTTTAAATGGAGATACCCTGTGAGCTAATAGTGCTGCTCCTAGAAGCCACACACTTGTAAACAACTCAAGAGTTGTTTCCAGAGAGGCTGCAGAGGGCCCCTACATATACAGGCTATGGTAGTTAGGGCTTCCCTTGTGGTGAAGACACCAAGACCACAGCAACTCTTATCAGGAAACATTTCATTGGGGCTGGCTTACAGTTCGGTGGTATAGTCCATTATCGTCATGACAGAAAGCATGGTGGCCCACAGACAGACATGGTGCTAGAGTTAACCAAGAGTTCCACACCAGGATCAGCAGGCAGCTGTAAGGGAGAGTGACACTGGGCCTAGATTAAGCATCTGAGATCTCAAAGCTCGCCCCCCGTGATGCACTTCCTCCAACAAGGCCACACCAACTTCAACGAGGCCACATCTCCTAATAGTGCCACTCTCTTTGGACCTACAGGGACCATTTTCATTCAAACCACCACACAGGCCATTGCCGTTGCTCTTGGCTATGCATTAGAACTAGGCAGAAAGACCCCACTGTTCCAGGTTTCCTCTGTTTCTGCCATCTTGCTTTAGTGTGCATTTTCACATGTACTGAGCCACGTTGTTATTAACCAAGGCCAAGAGTTTTCCTATGACTCATTCTGAGTAGTGAAGTTGTGGGCGTTAACCAATGTGTGATGTGTCCACTTTTACAGTGCACACAGGAATGAAGGGCTGCACTGAATGTGTGATTCCCCTATTGTCTGTCCATTGCCATCACCCTGGCTCCCTCACAAGTGCTGATTTTTAGTTTGCTCTTTCCTAGAATGATGTATGCATAAAACCACACAGTTAGCTTTGATGAGGACCAAAAATTCTTTCATCTTTTAGCAATCTGTAATGATTTTTTTGCCTCCTTGTGACTTGACGGCTTCATTCTTCCTATTGCTAAAGAACAAACTATTTTTTAGACACAGCAAGTCTGTATGCCCGCTCATCTACTAAAGGACAGATAACTTGGCTACTTCTGCATGGAGCACTGAGAACATGACAACTATAAACATTTAAGTCCAACTTTTTAGGTGAACATAAGTTTTTGACTCAGTTTGGCTGGATCATATGATCATGTTATCTTTGGATTGGCAAACAGTTGCCAAGCTACCTTTTGAAGTGGCTACACCAATCTGCAGTTCCCCTAGCAACGGGAGTGCCCCCTGCTTTGCTTCTATGTCAACCCCGGCTATTGTCAGTATTTTGGATCTTAGCCATTGGTGTGGAGGTCCTTCTGTCTATGTGTTGCTTTTATTGGTTAATGAATACAGCTGCTTTCCACCAATGACTTAACTGAGTAAAGCCAGGCAGGAAATTCAAAGTAGGAGGAGTCAAAGAGACACCATGTAGCTGGAGGAGACAGATGTACCCCCCCAAAACTTACCAGTAAACCATGAGTCTCATGGTAAACTATAAAATAATAGAAATGGGTTAATTCAAGATGTAAGAGCTAGCTAGAAATATGCTTAAGCTATTGGTCAAACAGTATTGCAAATAATACAGTTTCTGTGTGATTATTTTCTGGTCTGAGCAGCCAGGAACAAATGAGCAGCCTCTGCCTACAGGCCATTTCATTTTGGGTACAACTGTTTTAATGTCTAGTTCCCTAACGACTAATGATATTGGGCATTTTCATGTTTGGTTGCCATCTCTATGTTATACTACTTTGTTAAAGCAGCCTAAAGTGAGAGTGCAGCCTCTCCAAAACCAAGGCAGTGGCATGGCAGGTTTCTTCGGAGGCCTTGCTTGCACTTAGGTGTCCATGTTAATTCACAGTCTCCAAGAGACAGGGTCAATGGATATGCATGCACAGATATTGATGTGGATTTTATTAGAAGACTAGAAGTGATTACTAGAAGCATTTACAGACTAATTACATAATTACATAATACACGCTGATTATGCCAATTAAGAGTATAAGAGCAACCAAGAGCAGGCTAAGGCCTCAGAGTCTCTTGGTGCCACATCTCAGCAGTACAGCATTTTAAAGGGAAAAAAAAAACCCCACACAATTACATTAATATTAGATGAGGCTCAGAGTAGCCTTGAAACATTTGTTTAGCCAGAAGATAGCAGTTACTGCAGATACAACATGACAATTAATTTTGATTTGTACCATTGTTGGATATTTTAAACATGTTTTATTTTTGGATAATTTATCTGGAAAATGGCCAGTTGGTGTGGGAAGTTTTTCTGTATATCTGCTGCCTTTATTGATTAATGAATAAAGAAGTTGCTTTGGCCTGTGTTAGGGCAGAATAGAGCTAGGCAGGGAAGACTGAACTGAATGCTGGGAGGAAGAAGGCAAAGTCAAAAGAAGCTGTGAAGCCACCAGAGGGGAAAGATGCGAGCTGCCAGCTGGTAGGCCATGAGCCTCATGGTGAAATATAAAATAATAGAAATGGGTTAGCCAAAGATATAAGAGCTAGCTAGCAATATGCTTAAGCTATTGGCCAAACAGTATTGCAAATAATATAGTTTCTGAGCGGTTATTTCATGGTCTGGGCAGCCAGGAATGAACAAACAGCCTTCATACTACAGTCAGGGTCATGGAAATCCAAATGTATTGCCAAGGTGGGCATGACTGTTGAAGAGTAGAAGGTTGAGAAGTATCTAACAAATACAAAATGGAGCCAGGACAAAATGTCCTGACTTTGTCATTTAAGATTAAGACAGTTTTAAAGGCTAAAAACTTTCACACAGGCTATTTGTAATCTGAATGATAGTCAGACTCAGTCCAAGTCAAAAGCTTCAGAACCAGAAAGCCAATTGCATAACTTAACCCAAGTTTAGAGATCTGATAACCCTAGAGAGCCAGTCTAGAGTTCGTGAGTTCCTACAAACTTGGTTCAGCTCTCTTGTAAATTTCCCCTTCATGATCTTGGCCTCTCTTCCTCACATATTCCTTCCTCCCTCTCTTTGTCTGGTTTCCCCGAGTTTGGCCTGATACTTGGTGCCAGCATAACTGGATATCAACATGTAGAAGATTGCAAATAGATACATATCTATCACCATTCACAAAACTCAAGTCCAAATGGATCAAAGACCTCAGCATAAATCCAGTTATTGAACCTGATAGAAGAGAAAGTGGGGCATAATCTTGAATGCATGGGCACAGGAGACCACTTCCCAAATATAACCCCTGCATCACAGACACTGAGAACAACAGTGAGTAACTGGGACCTCCTGAAACTGAGATGCTTCTATAAGGAAAGGACATGGTAAATAAGATAAAACTGCAGCCTACAGAACAGGAAAAGATATTCACCAACCCCACATCTGACAGAGGGCTGATCTCCAAAATATATAAAGAACTGAAGAAACTAGATGTCAAAACACAAAATAATCCAATTTAAAAATTGGGCACAGAGCTAAACAGAGAATTCTCAACAGAAGAATCTTCAATGGCTGAAAGACATTTAAGGAATGGCTCAACATCCTTAATCATCAGAGAAATGCAAGTCTTTCTCTTTTTTTGATAAGATTTATTCTAAGAAAATTTTGAGGATGTTGGGAATAATATTGTTTCACTGATTTCCTTCTTAGTATGTTTGTCCTTTGTATATAGGAAGGCTACTGATATTCCTGTGTTAATTTTGTGTCCTGACACTTTGCTAAATCAACTGTAGAAGTCTTCTGATAGAGTCTTTAAGGTCTTTTACATGTTGAATCACATTGTCTTCAAACAGGGATATCTTGACTTCTTCCTGTCCTATTTGTATCTCTTTTTTATTTCCTTCTCTTATCTTTTAACTCTAGCTAAGAGTTCAAGTATGGTGGCTAGAGAGTCCCTGGTATCCACGTGACAGATGTCAGGTGAGTCTCAAAGGAAAGGAACGGACCAAGAGGAGGTATTGGTCCTTGGAAACCAACGGCAGAGTTTGGGTTTCTGGAAAGGGGTAGGCATGCATGCTAACTGCAACTCTTCACCATGTGTCCTGCCTGGAGTCTTTTCAGATCATCATCCCAGCCATTATCTTTGGAATCACCCTTAGTATTTTCATTCTCTTCTTTATTCCCTCTGTTCGCAGACATTGTGAGTGTTTCCCATTAAAACTTAAAGGGTTTAATAATATTTTCCAGTTACATAATGGTTGGCTTGAATGAGAAATATCCCCTATAGGGCTCAAATATTTAGGTATTTGGTCCCTAGTTGGTGGCACTGTTTCAGAAGGTGGTGTGGCCTTGCTGAAGGAGATACATGACTGGTTGTAAATTGGAGAAATCAAGGCCTTCCTCCATTTTAAGCTCAGTTTCTCTCCTTTGTGCTTATGGGGAGACAGCATGTGCAGATTCAGGATTGACAGTCTGAACGGCATTAGAGGCCTCTGGACATCGGACTTCCCTTCCTTCCTTTGAACCTGGCTCTGAGGGAAATAGGCCAGGAAAACAGTGGCTCAGAATGTGAGGACACAGGTAGAGGAAGCTTGGAGTGTGGGCCTTGGATTGAGAGGTTTGTACTGAGAAGTACACATATCACCACCCAGAGGAGGCCCCCACCCAACAAGGGAGTTAGAGGTAATGAGGGATAATGAAGTAGGCAGTGAGGGGATTGGGAACACGGGGACCTGGAAAGAGGTTGCCCAGAGCAAGCAGAGAGTGTGTTTGGCACACTGAAGCTCTTCACAACAGAAGCTAGAAGCATGCTTAATAATGTACAGATGTGTCTGATGAAGCAAAAGAGACACAGTGCCAATTCCCCGTTCAATATTCAACTTAGCAATATCAAATTTTACGGATAAAAAAATCCAACCCATCTTGTTCAGCCTCTGAACCTACTTATCCAATAATTCTTTGGCTCTCCTCACAACTTGTCTCTGCTGTTGCCTTGGGAGACATTTGTGTTGCAAAATTTCATGGAAAATATATCTCCCTGGCTGGCTTGTGCAGAGGAAGAAGGCTATTGTAGACATTTATAATTTGAGAACAATCAGTGTCTTCCTCAGGGAGAGAATCCAGATAATTTCAAATACGATTATTAATGCAAAAATAATGACACCCTGGTCCTTCCCTTTCCTAGCAGCCTCCAAATGTCTTTATCCACAAAAGATTGCAGAAACAAAAGGGAATTAACAACCTAAGTTGAAATACAACTAATTTTAGGACTCTTGAGAAGTACTGCATTTGTATAACCACACACAGTCGCAGCTAATGGCCACCTAAGGAATACCCAGCAACTCTTAAATGGGTTACATGTTCTTTATTTACTGCATTTTTTTCTGTGATTGCTTGAACTTGTACTTCTGGCAAGGCCTGGTGTTCAATTCAAAATAATTACTAAGAAAACCAGGGAAGGGTATGCTTTCCTGAGAAAGGTGACCAAGTGCAGAGACTGCCTGCAGCATCACTGGCAGCCAAGCCATTCAGTGTCATCAAATCTTTCCACAGGGAGTTCCATGGGGCCAGTGAGGGGGAGGGAAGACCTTTGGGGGAATAGCAAAGCTTCTGATTTTAGGGCACAATGAGAATTTCAGAGCTATCTGTGAGCTAAGCAATTAAAAGTGCACTACATGCAGACATTTGCAAATCTCACAGGAAAGAAACGTTAGTTGACCATGGCTTGTTTTGTTTTGATTTGACACATCTGGCTGTATTTCTAGGCTGGCCTGAGACTCATGGTTCTCTGGCCTCAGCTCACCTGCCTCCTCTAGCCGTAACCCCTTGCTCAAACCTCTTAGCGCCACACGTTTCTCCTTCCAGACAGTTGTAGAGCCTGGCACCACTGTAGGACTCTTCAGCAGCCTGCAGTGGAAGCCAGAAGCTGGAACGTTCAAAGGCGCTAAAAGGAAGACCCAGTGAAATAATAACGGATGCTGAACACAAGCAGGCAGACAGGGAGATGCCCTCCCTTACATGCTAGGAAGAGTCTTTCAGGGACAATCATTGGTGGAGAAAGGGGTTTCTAGTCCTTTAAGTAACTTTTAAAACTTCTTGGAGCTGTTCCTTCTGCTCAGATGAATCCCATGAAGAAATCTATAAGGAACAAAATCGCTTAGTCACCCAGACTCAGAAAGAGTCTGTTTCTTTCTGGGTGACAGAAAGAGCTTGGTTTGTTATTCTGTTGGTATAATGCTGCACTCTCTGCCCAGGTGGCATACCCATTGGGCATTCTGAACAATGTAAAGGGTGATCTTGAACAAGGCCCATTCAGGAATTTGCTTCCCTTTCTGTTCAATGACAAACTTCTTTGCAAGAAAAGTTGTTCTCTTTGTTTGGGGAGTCATTGTTTTGGGAATTGCCCCCGGTGCTTTTCATACTATTCAAGAGATGATAGCTTTATCATAATTTTATCACAAGGGGTCCTTTGCCTTGGGAATTGGGCTTTCAGCTTTCCCAATGTATCCTAATCCATTAAAGCCACAAGACAGTCAAGGAGATATGAAAATTGGCAAATGGCTTAATGGCCTTCTAAATTGCCTTCTGTCCTTGTTTTGAAATATTTACCTGAGGCTAAATTTAAAAATAATTGACTAATTTTATTGGACTAATTCAAGATAGCCTATTGCTGACTCTGTCCCACGGCTGCTGGTAACCACACTGACCAGCAGGCCAATAATACAAGTATGGCCTAAAGAAATACAAAACATATAGTTTAAAGAGAAAAAAGAACATTAGGAAATTTAATGTTGGGCCAAAAAGTTGTTCTGAAAAGATTAAAGAGAGATCCTGTCCAAAATGGAGGGAGGGCTTCGCTCCAGGTAAGACCTTGCTCTGCTGAGCTTCCAACTTGTAAAAAGAAAAAGCCTAAGAAATTTTATTTTTCAAAAAGGTGTCAACCCATGAAAGCTGCTACGATTGTGATTCAAGGGTGTGAGGATTCACTTCAAGTAGGCAGTCAAACTTAACAATGTCCAGATGGTTCTAGTATTAGAGTCATGAAGAATACTTCAAGTCAAAGGGTTGCTGATTCTTCCTCCCCAGCTAAGGAGGGTCTCTAAAGTCAAGCTTGTGGCAGGGGTATCCCTTCATAGAGGCTCCAAGATGTCATTGTGTAAAGGTGTCAAAGGGAAGACGGCATTGTGTTGATTCCAAGTTGTTAGAGGTAGCAGAGTCTTGGGATGCTGTATGCAAAGCGAACTGCATACAAGGAGTGAAACTGGCCCAAGAAAGAGAAATATGTTGCAGGCATAAAATCCAGAAGGGCAGAGCGATTTAAGCCCTTTGACATTAGACATAGAGCTACAGAATTTGAAGTCTGCCCTGCTGGGTCTGGCTTCGGCCCTGTATTTCCTCACTATGCTTCTGTTCGTCCCCTTTGGAGCTGTAGTTAGTAATCTGTGCCATTGTGTACTAGAAGAATTCAATTGGCTTTTTATTTTATATCAGATGACAACTGAGAGGTTGTCTCAGAACAGGTGAGATTTTTAGACTGTGTTGAGATGATAAAAAACTATGAGGGCTTTTGAAGTTGGACTAAATGCAGTTTGCATGATGATATGTCCATAAACCCATGGGGGCCAGGGAATGGAATATGATGATTTGAATGAGAATGCCCCCCCCCTTTGATGTAGGGAGTCCTTCTGTATATGTGTTGCTTTTATTGGTTAATGAATAAAGAAACCGTTTCAGTCAGAGTAGAGCTAGGTGGGGAAACTAAACTGAATGCTGGGAGAATGAAGGCAGAGTCAGGAGAAGCCATGTAGCCCCACCAGAGACAGACACCTAAACTTTACCCAGTGAACCACAGCCTTATAGCGATACACAGATTAATGGAGATGGGTTAATTTAAGATATGAGTTAGCTGAAAATACGCTTAAGCTATTGGTCAAACATTATTGCAAATAATATGGTTTCTGTGTGATTATTTCGGGGCTGGGCAGATGGGAACAAACAAGCAGCTCCTACTGTACCTCATGAGATGAGATGTTTGGGTACTTGGTCCTTAGTCGATGAAGTTGATTAGAAAGTTGGAAGAGGTGTGGCCTTGTTGGAAGAGGCATGTCACTGTGAGCAGGCTTGGAGGTTTCAAATGGCCCAGCAGTCCCTCCTCTCTCTCCTCTGCATAGCTGTGGATCAAGATGTGGGCTCTCAGCTGCGCCTTGCCCTCACCATCATGATCTCTAGTCCTCTGAAGCATAAGTCAAATTAAGCACTTGTTTTTGTAAGTCTCCTTGGCCATCGTATTTTAATCACAGCAATGTGAAGGAAAGCGAGACAGGCCTCACGCAGCTGCTCATTGGTTAGTGCTGCACTCTAACGGGCTAGCCGCTCTGTCTCCATCCAGGAATTCTGTGGTAGCACTGCAAACGAGAACAGTGTGATAATTCTCTGACTGTTAGGTGCATTTGTTCTGCCAGTGTCCTTGGAGGCAAAGGCTCATTGGCTCTGCCCTGCTCTCATCTCCAGACAGAACAGTCCTCAGCAGCTCCTTTTCCAGTGTTGCTCCCAGCCTAAGAGCCTTTCTGGGAGTGTCCTGATCCTCCCACTTGGATGACACTAAGCATATCTACCATCCTTTTCATTTTTCAGTCTGCTTCTTTTGGGCCTTTTCATCTCAATTGATGAGAAACTCTATTGTAGCCTCTAATAGTTGGCTGCCACCCACGCCAGAGAAGCCCTGTAGCTTCTGGAGTTTGTATTAGATGTCTCCCAGGGCCTGATCAACAATGACTGTGGCAAACCGTTTGCTGATTCCCAGCTGTTTCTGGGTTGACAGAGGGCACAAAAATAGAATGCTTCACTTAGCCTCTCGAGATCTGGCTCTTCTCAGGTCCCAAGAGCGTCTCTGAGAACCTGCTCGTGCTCATGGACTTTGTCCCTCTTTCCTTCCTGCCCCTTTAAAAAAGCCTCTTGGTAACACTTGAGCATCTGAAATTTCCAGCCATCATTAGGGTCCCAGCGGCGGTGCTCCTTGGGGAACTAACTGATGCTGGGCTGATGACTCAGAATTTACTGTTCTTTCTGGGGAGTGTCCCTATGATCATCTCAAGACAGTCTGGTCTATGGAAGTCTGCAGTGTTCTTCACTATGAAACAGAGTCAGGAAAACCTGGTGCTACTCAGACCGCGTGGACTTGTAGGTCTGAATGATGGACGGCGTTAGATCAGTCGCAGCCTGATGTTTCTCAGTAATGAAACACTATAGTTTTCCAGTTCAAGAGCTCAGTGGTGGGGAAAAAAAAAACCTTACATGTGAAGAAGCATTGTTCCCTTGGGCACAGCTGTCCTAGCTGGAGTTACTATTGCTGTGGTGAAACTCCATGACCAAAAGCAAGTTGAGGAAGAAAGGGTTTATTTGGCCTACACTTCCATATTGCAGTGTACCACTAAAGAAACCCGAACAGGGCCTCACAGAGGGCAGGAACCCAGAGTCAGCAACTGATTCAGAAGCTATGAAGGGAAGCTACTCACTGGCTTGCTCATCATGGCTTGCTCAGCCTGCTTTCTTGTAGAACCTAAGACCACCAACTCCATGATAGCACCTCCTCTAATAGGCTGGGCCCTCCCCACCATTGGTCATTGAGAAAATGCCCTACAGCTCATGGCCATGTTCTCAATTGAAGTTCCCTCCTTTCAGATGACTCTAGCTTGTGTCAAGTTGACATAAAGCTGCCAGGACAGCAGCCATCTTGATTACAGTAGGTGTTCCTTCACAAGCTTCCCTTGGTTGCATTTATAAGGCATCTTGATATCTGTGGGGAAGGGTAATTGCCAACAAAGTCCTCTTGTTGTTTTCTGGCTGGAGTGTACAGGGTTAGGACTGGAAGCTCGGAGTGGCTCCAGTCAGGGGTGACTCAGATGACTTCACAGGATGGGTGGCTTGAGGGGGTGTAGATGTTCTTTGGTGGATGCTTCAGTTGTGGGGGTGTGGGGCATGCAGGAGGCAGTGGAGGATACAGTGAGACATAAGGTAGGGAGAGTCCTCCCGTTCCTCAGGCAAAAATGCCTTCTTGGTTCTGGTCAACATTTTGAAGGAGTCAGTATCTGGGCCATCAAGATTTTATAGTCCCATTCCAGACAGCCTTTCAGCTAAGGTGGGAAAAAAAGACTATGTTTTGCCTGCAGTCAGTGTAGGAGAATTGGTCAGGGTATCATAGACCCCACCCCATGACAATTCTAAACAATCTGCTAACTAGTTCTTTATCTGGTGACCCTTCAGAGGGCTATCCCACTCCTAATGAAGGCCAATATATTTCACAGGATGTTCAGGGTTGCTAGGAGTCAACTTGACACTAAAAATATGTCTTTTTGAAATTTTTATCATACGTTTTAAGGGGGGTGTACTTTGTTTGACACCCGTTTTGTCCATCTAGAAGATGACAGTCACACAGAAGGAAAGAAGGGGTAAGTAATTGCTTCATTTATCACTGGCCATGCTCCCTGGGGGAGAATTCAGGTACCTATTGGCACTGGTGGGACTACACAAACTCCAGCATCAGGACCATTCTCAGGGCCACCGGAAGTCATACAAGGACTTATGGGCAATGGATTGGGATTCCACAGTCATCTCAACATATGGTTGAGACCGACCTCTCCTACTGTCCCTCTGGATCACACTCAGGGCCTCCCACCTGCCACTCTGGAGCTGCATTCTGTCTCCTGAGACTACGCGGGCTGGTCAGGCTCTCCTGCCACTTAGGGACAGACATACCGAAATGATCCTGGTTTCTTGCCAGTCCGATGGGAATCAGTCCCTAGGCTGGTGGCTGAGCCTCACTGGGTCCTTTGTGCTTTTGGAATCCTTGTCCCAGTACAAAGGGAAGGATAGTGAGGTCACCTCTCCCATCATCCCGTGGTTCCCATCCCATCAACAATGGAGATGAACCATTGTCTCCAAATCCCAGAAGGAAACCCAAGAAAGGTAAAGAGATTGTTGCAGAGAGAGATGGGTGCTGAAGCTTCCTGTCAAAGAGGAAGTTTTGCTTGTGTCAGCACCGGTCAATGAAGTCATGGGCAGAGGCCAAGCTCCAAGTGCATATATAAGGAATACTTCCTTATATACCTTTTGTTAGTTCCCTTGTACATTTTAGCCTCATTGTTTCCCTTATACCACCATGTACATTCTGACTGGGCAGTCTGTTACCGGGTCATGACAGAGTCATATAGATGCACTAAAAATACCGATTATGCCATTCTGCCTTCCTTTTGCTCAGGAATTTTAATTTGACTATGTACCTGGAACATTCCCAACTCTTCATATTCACTGAAGTTCTAATCAATTAATTGGTCTTGAGAAAGTTTCTCGATCTGAAGGTACAGCTTCTTTCTGAGCACCTTCATTAACAAAAGACAGAATGATAGATAGCTAGATAGATGATAGATAGAGATAGAGATGAGAGAGATAAATGATAGAGATACATTGACAATAGATAGATAAAGATGAGATAGATAGACATGATAAATATACATTGCTGATATAGATAGATATGATAGATAATATACATTGCTGATGCAGATAGATAGATGAGAGATAGAGAGATAGATAGATAGATAGATAGATAGATAGATAGATAGATAGATAGATAGATAGATAGATATAGATGATAGATAGGTAGATATGAGAGACAGATAGACAGAGATAGATATATCATAGATAGAGATAGAGATGAGAGAGATAGATGATAGATATACACTGATGATACATATAGATATGATTGATTGATATACATTTCTGATATAGATAGATAGATAGATACATTGCTGATATAGATAGAAAGATAGATAGGTATATAGGGAGATAGATGATAGATAGGTAGGTAGGTAGATAGATAGATAGATAGATAGATAGATAGATAGATAGATAGATAGATAGATAGATAGATAAACTGATAAACAGCCTCATAATCTGCCATCTTCAAACTAAACATCCAGGAATACTGGGTGGTATAATCCAGAGGTTAAGAGCCTGAGAACTGGAAATAGTTAATGCTGTAACTCCCACTAAGGAGCAGAAGAGTGGCCCCGGCATACGCAACAAGGTAGGTAAAACCCAGCATTGCTCCCCCCTCCTCCCTTCATTCTTTGCAGGCCCTCTGCAGACTGGATTATGTCCCCTCACATTGAAGATGGGTATGCTACTGAGTCCACCAGTTCCTTAGCTTCACCTGGAAACACCTGGAAGACATCCCCAGAGGCAGTGTTCTGATGCCTTTATGACCCACTCAGGTTGACATAAAGTTGACCCGCTGTGCGGTGAGAATGTTTTCTATTCTTTTAATGTTTTTATATCCACATGCTACTCTGACGTAGTAGACATTTCCAAACCACAGACTGACTGAACTGCAGATACCTTAAGTTCTACTCTGAGGAACCTTTTTTGAAAACTTTTGGCTTAGTCAAACAAAAGGAACTTTCCTGCAACAGAGGTTCAATTAAATGCTGTGGGAGACGACCAAACTGAGCGAGGGTCTAGAGGATGGAGTTTCCAGCTCTGAGCCTGGTGAGGCCGAACCTAAGGCTAGGAGCAGTGTGCTCTGTCCAGAGGATGCATGCACTGTGTGAAGTTGGTCCTCTTAATCTTCCACTGAACTGTGAGCGTCTTCCATCTCCTTGGACTGTTCTTACACACGCGTGCTGCAGTAGTCACAGGAGGATGAATGGCAGCTGCCCATCCCACAGCTGAGTCTGTCTCCCACATGTTGAGATGCTTCTATCCCTCTCCCTGTGTTGAAGAGTAGGGAAAAGTAGAGAAGTTTGTAGGACAACCCAGTGAGAGAGACCTCAGCTTCAGTCTGTGGATGCAGCTAAGCAGTAGCGCCCTGGAAGACAGCAAGTACTTATGTTTAGTCCCCAACATTGCAAGAAATAAAATGGAAGGAAAAAGAATCCCAGCTTTTATGCATACGAGCAGAGCCCGTTCAATGGATGTTAAAGCCTAGGAAACTCAGAACCTGAGCAGCCCTCTGTGGAAGCAGTCTCCTCAACTCAAAGTTCATCCCCACCTCACCTAGGTCTCCAGAGCCACAGGGACCTCTCTGCCCTCTCATGAAGAGTCCTCAATGTTTGGCTCAACAGATGTTTGCTTTTCACGTCCTAGAATGAAGCATCAAGTACCTACCTACCTACACATGAAATGAGAGCTCTACACACCAACACACACGCGCATACACACACACAAACATGCATGCACATGCAGGCACACACACAAACATGCACGCACATGCAGGCACACACACAAACATGTACACACATGCAGGCACACAAATGCAGGCACACGTGCATGCACATGCATGTGTACACATGCATGCAGACACACACATGCATGTGCACACACATGCACATAATTAGAACACTAAGTTGTACCAAGATCAATGTCCTGGTTGCCTCAACTGTTCTCTCAATATGACTTTCAAAGAAGCACTGGGGGAAACCAAACAGTTAAGGAACCCTTCATGTATCCCTAATGTTGTTTCTCATAATTGTATGTCAACTCCAATTATCTCCACAAAATTTGATTAGAAAAAAGTCCTATCTACCTGAAGCCCATTTCTATTTCCCAATAAAGGCCCTTTCTCTGCACAGTTCGAGCTGACTGAGATCCATCTGTGCCGGTGTTTCTTCCTTGCTGGCTGTGAGCCACTATGCAATATGTTCCACTGTCTTGAATACTGCAGTCAGTAGTAGCTATAAGCAGAATGGAAGGGTATGAGCTATGAGGGATAAACCACATCCCTATGCCAGAAATATCAGGTGTGGCTGTGGTGGGCACACTCGGAGTCCATGAATCTGAAATATCGGCCACCAAAAGCCACACTGTAAATCTCAGTTCTGCTCAGGAAACCCACGTTAGTTCACAACCTAAATTACAGATTGGACAAAATGGGGGCTGTGCGTCTAGGTAAACACTCAGCTCCTACACAGCCAGGCTTCCTGTTCCCACTCAGGTTCAAGCTGATACTTCCTCATGGGAAAATTCCACCTTCACAGAGTCAATGATTGGGCTCGCAAAATTCTCATTTCCTCATCTTAGTTTTGTGTATATAAATCTTTGTAGAAAACAAAGAAAAAGGATTTTTAAAAATTGACTCAGTTTCCATCTTTGAAAAGGGCTTCTGATCTTGGATCACAATCTGGCTTCACAAAGAACAAGTGTTGTGTTTGTCTTGAAAGCAGACTGACTTGCTGGCTTGATGTAGTGATATTTTATTGTATTTTAATAAATAAAGCTTATGTGAATTTCAGAGTGTAAAGATAAGCCACCTGAGGCCAGGGAGTGGTGGCACACACCTTTAATCCTGGGATTCAGAAGACAGAGGTAGAAGGATCTCTTTGAGTTCAGGGTTACCCTGGGCTTCACAAGATCAATCCAGAAACAGATCCAGGTGGTGGTGGCTCACACCTTTAGTCCCACTGCTAGGGAGGTGGAGACAGGAGTGATATGGCTGGGCAGAGAGAGGACTATAAGGGAGAAGAGACAGGGACTCACTGGAGTGTGGAGGCTGGGGTTTGGTGGAGACACAGTGCAGTCCAGGCAGTCTGAGGATCGCCGCTGCGGTCTGAGCATTGGTAGAGGTAAAGGTCTCTCTAGTGGCTCACTGCTCTGCTTCTCTGATCATCCGCTTTAACCCCTATATCTGTCTCTGGCTCCTTATTACTTGTGCTACAGCTTTCTTCTTCTTACTTTTTATAGTAGGTCTCACACTGTTGCCTGGGATGACCTTGAACTCAGGATCCTCCTGCTCTGGCTTCTCAGTATGGGATCACAGGTGAGCCCCGTGACTGTGGTTCTTCTCTCCCCACACCTTAGCTCCACGGATAGGAGTCTCGAAAGATGTTGAATCCCTGATTCTGTTACTTACTATATATTCGTCCGGAATCTAATAACCTAGAAAGAGTTAGACATCAACTGGAAATAAAGCATTTAGAATTAATCTTTTGTCATAAAGACGCAAAAGTGGGCCAAGCTGAAGATCAAAGGCCGTAGGAAGAAAGCCAGGTAAAGTGAAAGAGGACGTCTGGGATGTGAGAGATGTGCACTGAGCTTTGTGTCTAGAACCCAGCTCTGCTGGAGCCTTCAGTCAGAAAACCCGTAGCCTACATCCACTCAGCCGGCAGTTGTTGCGAGAAGTGATTGTGTGCACGCATCGTCTGGTCTGCGGGAGTCTAGACTCCTCGGCCAAACTTCTCTGTGAAAAACATATGGTGCTTACACATACACACGCTTCAGGACAGGGGCGGTTCTGCACAGCTGTAATTTTGCACTGAGAAGAAGACAGGAGGAAGGTAAGCTAGAAACCAGCCTCTGATACGTAAGGAAATCCCGTCTGGGAGAGAGAGAGACACACAGAGAGACTAAAAAGAGGATCAACAAAAGTACCGAAAAGTCTTACTGTGCAAGTGTAAGGATCTGAGTTCAAGTCCCACCTCTCACACAAAGAATAGGCACAGTGGTGAATCAGATTGATCAGAGGAGGAAAGTGCCTGACATTTATCTTTGGCTTCCAGGTGAACACCCAAAAAATAAAAACAAGGACACTAGGAAATTTGAGGGCAAACGGATAAATCTAGAAGGAAAAAAAAACCATCCTGAGTGAGGAAACCCAGCCCAAGAAAAACAGACAGGGTATGTACTCACTCATAAGTGGAGATTAGCTTCAAAATAAAGGATAACCATGCTACACGCCACAGATCCAGAGAGACTAGGTAACAAGGAGGGTTCTTGTGGGGATACCTGTATCTCTCTGGGAAGGGGAAATACATTTCATGAGTGAATTGAGGGCTGGTGGCAATGGGAACTTGAGTAAGCAGGTTATGGGGGGGGGCAGAGAGGGAGAATACTGAAAGAGGCTACAGGAGCCAGGGCATTTCGGGGTCAGGTAAATGCCTGGCACAAGAGAATCTCCCAGGAATCTACAGGAATCTGACTCTAGCTAAGACTGCTACCAGTAGTGACAACAGAGCCTGAGCTGGCCTGCTGTGACCAGATTGGAGCCAAGCTCAACCTGTCATCAGAGGCTTCACCCAGCCACTGCCAGAAACAGAGGCAGACCCACAGTGAAACATTAGGCAGAATTCAGGGAATCCTGCAGAAGATGGGGGAGAAAGGATTGTAGGAGCCAGAGGGGGTCAAGGACACCACAAGAAAACTCACAGAACCAACTAACCTGGGCCCATAGAGGGTCACCGAGACTGAACCGACAACCAGGGAGCCTACATGGGACTGACGTAGGCATTCTGTATATATGTGACAGTTGTATGGCTTGGTCCTCTCGTGGGGTTCTTAACAGTGGGAACAGAGGCTGTCTCTGACTCTTTTACAGGCTTTTGGGACCCTATTGCTCCTACTGGGTTGCCTTTCCCAGCCTTAATATATGGGGAGGTGCTTAGTCTTACTGCAACTTGATATTTTGTTGGTTCTCGTTAGAGACCCGCCCTTTCCTAACCAGTAAAGGAGGAGGAGAGGATTAGGGGGTGGGGGCTGGGGTCGGAGAACTGGAAGGAGAGGAGGGAGAGGAAACCATGGCTGGAACGTAAAACAAATAAATAAGTAAATTTTAAATAAATAAATTGATAAAAAATAAAGCAAATATTAATAGTCTAAAAACTAATTTGTATTTTAAAAATGAGTTAGACACGTGTATGTCCTGTGGTTTTCAGGACATCGCCAGATGTTTCTTGCAGATTAGTAAAAAGAGCAGCTCCTATTTATTGAAATAGTTTAAGATGGCTATGATGGATCACACTTTTAATCCCGGCTCTCAGGAAGCCGAGGGAGGCAGATCTCTGTAAATTCAAGGCCAGCTTAGTCTACATAGTGAGTTTCCAGACAGCCAAAACTACATAATGAGACCCTGTCTTAGAAAAAGAAAGAAAGAAAGAAAGAAAGAAAGAAAGAAAGAAAGAAAGAAAGAAAGAAAGAAAGAAAGAAAGAAGAGAAAGGAAGGGAGGGAGGGAGGGAGGGAAGGGAAGGATGGAAAGAAAAGAAAAAAGAAACAACCTAAAAAGCTTGCATATTTCAAAAGAAAACATCCCCTTCGTGGACGTTTTATGTGGCTAAACACCCCCCTTCATCGTGAGCTTGTCCTCAGTCTCCAGTTCTGAAGAAAATCAGGTTGTCAGCTGCCCCTGAGCCAGCTAAAGGGGAAAAAATGGGCCGGGGGAGGCGGGGGAACAATGTCTTTTGGAAACTGCAAATTATGAATGATGTTTCACCGTGAACACACAAATCTCACCTGATTCTAGCCCACTTTTTCTCCTTCTGTGACAGCAGTGGGGCCGAAGCCTCGCGACATCACAGGAAACAAAGCCCGTTGCGGTACTGACCTTCCTCTGTAAAACACACCATTTTTACTCTGTTTTACTCCCCCCCCCTCCTCTTCTTCCTAACTCTGCACTTAATCTTAAATACTGCAGTGGGTTTTTTTTTGTAGATGATGAATCTTGCTTCAGTAAAACAATGTGCAAAGTTCTTTGACCAGTAGGCTCTCTTGTTCCCAGTGTCGGAGGAGAGACATCACTTTATCAAGTGATATTATGTTGGAGAAAGAGAGAGTTGAGCCATCTGCCCCATGATTTTGTCTAGTCGAATGTCTGAAGATTAAAGCGCTGGCATCTTATTTCACCACATAGCCAATGGGCTGTGTGGAACATCCATCACCACTGACCAAATGATCTGTTGTTTTTAATTAAATCCAGCAACAGTTACCGCCACTTTTGCACTAATCTTGAGTACCACAGTGGGTTTTTTTTTTCATAGATGATGAATCTTGCTTCAGTAAAACAATGTGCAAAGTTCTTTTCTTATTAAATTTAAATTAGTTAGAAGAGTTCAATAAATCATCACCGGAAAGGAGAGTGAGTAAGCATTATCAGCTTGATAAATGTATCCCTCCGCACTGAAGACTAGTTTATACTAGCTGATAGCAGCACGGGAGACTTACAGACCTGAACCTACCAGAAGCACCTGGGGGAAAATACGCATGTGTGAAGCTCCAGGAGGCACAGGAACCGCTCTGCCTGAGCTTCCTTCCTACTGGCTCAACTCCAACCACAGCGTGTCTGCTTCTTGCTCTGACTTGATTGCAACCTCTTCCCAACTTACCAGTGTTATTATAAAAATGAGCAGACATTTATATGGCCAACGTAACAAAGCACAAGGGGTAGGGGGCTTGATAAGTTAAGAAGTTCCGAGTGTCTTTAAACTTGTGGGTCATGATCTCCCCGTTTCTGGAATATTTGAAGTTCGGATAATACATTTCTTCCCTAAAAATAGTGAAGGAAAATACAATGAGACGTGGCTTTAACAGATGAACATGTTAACAAATTACGTACGGTCTGAGTGAGAGACTAGCACGCAGACTTTTATGGTCCTGATTATCAACTGATGCAATGGTTTTACTCCATGTTACATGTTGTTCATATGTTTGCCCATTGCAAACTCCCTGTAAAGATTCCATGATGTTATCTATACACATTTCTTTTTAGAAAATATCTTTATTGTATTTATTTATTTATGGTGTGTGGTCAGGTACGCACGTGCTATCTATAGCACGTGGGTCCCAGGAATCAAATTCAGATCAAGCTTGGTGGCAAGTGCCTTTTCTCACTGAGCCAACTTGCCAGCCCCACACATTTCTTACGATCTCCAGGAAATGCACACACACACACACACACACACACACACTCATCACTCATACAACAATATCTCCTTACGCGTTCATTCATGGGGATGAAACACATTACACATATACCCACAGACACACATACATGCACACACAATTATATATGCTTACACACTCAATCCCTGGGATGAAACACAGCATGCATTCCCTTAAATTCAGATCAACCTCTTTAGAAAGGCAAGCACAAGCTGTGTTCTGATATTCTCTTAGACATTAGAGCTGGTAGCAGCATTAGGAAAACTGTCCCTAAGGTTCCGAGAAGGCATTAGTCAGTTTAAAAACAGAACTCACATCACTCATCTTTCTAGAATATCCTTTTTCCCTCTCTCTCCAAGAAATTTATTTAACCAGTCAAAAAAAATGACTAACGGGGTAACAGGCATCTCCTTGACTTCTTAAATGCTGAGCACATTTGTGACTAGGGAATGGAGGCACTGTGACAACCAGGGTTAGACTAACTGGGGAACTAACTGAAGGGGGAAAAGGAGAAAAACAGATTAGCTTTCATCATCTGAGGAAAACATGTTAGTGACAACAATGCCCCCCAAGAACAACTGAAGGAAAAAGCAGAC